>ML264255.1:91577-136276 GCA_005239495.1 Nicotiana undulata
GTGTAAGGTGCAGTAGTTTGATGGATAATTCCATATTCCGAACATATTTCTGCAAACGGAGATTCATATTCTCCACCTCTATCACTTCTTATCATTTTGATCTTTTTATTCAATTGATTCTCTACTTCATTCTTGTATTGCTTAAATTCTTCAATTGTTTCATCCTTATTATTAAGCAAATAAACATAACAATATCGAGTGCAATCATCAATAAAAGTAATAAAATACTTTTTTCACCTCGAGATGGTGTCGACTTCATATCGCAAATGTCAGTATGAATTAAGTCTAAAGGATTTGAATTCCCTTCAACAGACTTATAAGGATGTTTTACAAACATAGATTAAATACATATTTGACATTTCGATTTATTACACTCGAATTTAGGCAATACTTCTAAATTAATTAACTTCCGCAAGGTTTTATAATTGACATGTCCTAAACGAATATGCCATAAATCCTTTGACTCCAATAAATAAGAAGAAGTTGAAGTTTTATTTATACTGTCAACAACCATTACATTGAGTTTGAAAAGACCCTCCGTGAGGTAGCCTTTTCCAACATACATTATATTCTTGCTTACAACAGCTTTATCATAAACAAATACACATTTGAATCCATTCTTCACAAGTAAAGAAGCAGAAACTAAATTCTTCCTAATAGTAGGAACATGAATAACGATGTTGAGAGTTAACACCTTGTCGAGGTCATCTTTAGGAATATCTTCCCATAACCTTCAATCTTGGCTGTTGAATTATTTCCCATAGAAATTTCTTCTTCGGAACCAGCAGTAGAGTAAGTCGCAAATGCTTCTTTGACAGCACAAACATGTCGAGTGGCTCCAGAGTCAATCCACCACTCCTTGGGATTTTCAACTAAGTTGCATTCTGAAAGCATTGCACAAAGATCATCAATGTCATCATTCTTCTCCACTATGTTGGCATGCCCCTTCTTCTTATCCTTTTTCAGAAGACGACAATCAGGGGCTTTGTAACCAACTCTTCCACAATTGTGGCAGTTGCCCTTGAGTTTCTTTTTGTTCTTCTCCTTAGCATGTCCAGAAGATCTCTTCCTCTTCTTACTTTTTGGATCTGTCTCCTCAACGATATTAGATCCCATGATCGTTGAATTTCCACGAGACTTCTTCTCGGCTGTTTTGTTGTCTTCCTCAATCTTGAGACGAATCACAAGATCTTCCAACTTCATTTCTTTGCGTTTATGCTTAAGATAGTTCTTTAAATCTCTTCACGAAGGAGGCAACTTTAGCTACTTGAAATGCTTCATTCACGACCATACCTTCAGCAATAAGGTCGTGAAAAATAAGTTGAAGCTCCTGAACTTGGGTTCCCACAGTTTTGATGTCTATCATTTTATAGTCTAGAAACTTGGCAACCACGAACTTCTTCAAGCATGCATCTTCTGCCTTGTACTTCTTCTCAAGTGCGTCCCATAATTCTTTCGAAGTATTCATCGCACTGAACACATTGTACAAGTCATCCTCTAAAGTGCTTAAGATATAGCCTTTGCAAAGAAAATATGCCTGCTTCCATGCCTCAACAATCATGAACTTCTCGTTGTCCGGCATATCCACATCAGGCACTGAAGGTTCTCCACTAGTGAATTTCTGCATACCAAGTGTGGTAAGCCAGAAGAACACCATTTGCTTCCATCCTTTGAAGTTGGCTCCAGAAAATTTTTCCGGCTTTTCTGCCGGTGGAACAGCGGTCTGGCTTGACGAGGCTATTGTCGTTGCCGCAACAGTCGCAGAAGAATTTTCGTTATCAATTGCCATTTCTCACTATCAACAACATAAGAGTTCAATCAATGGAAAAACCAGAACAGTAAACAATACTGTAATTAACAATAAACACTATGTATAATAAATAAAAATCAAAGTTTTTATATACTGTTTCACAGAAAACGATGAAGTTTTTATGTTCTTCAGATCGTTTTCTGCATTTCAAAATTTTGATGAAGTTTTTATATCTTCAAATCAGAATAATAAAATTCAGAAGGAGTAAAAAACCACATTGGTTTTAATCTCCACAAACAGAATACATAATATTAAAAAAAATTAAGATTGTTAGTAATCTGTATTGCTGTAAAATAAATAAAACAGTAAACTTTCTGAAAATACAGAAACAGAAAGTTAGTAGAACTAGAACGTCAAAATAAATTCTGAAAACAGTATAGGAATAAATCGAGTCCGCTGAATACACAGTGTGTCCTTAAGGAAATTATTCCCCTCAAGTACCCGAGGTTTTGGAATATATCCTCCCAGGATAGAACGATTTAACTCACCAGCGTATCGGTACCAAAAATTCTGGTGATCGGCGAACCACTCGATGGTCATAAAACACACTGGAATATTTTGTGCAGAAGAAGAAGAAGAAGATCAGAAAATTTAGTAAGTAAAAATTCTAGGATTCAAGGCATATTTATAGCCAATTTCGTATTGTTTCTGAAAAGGTTTTGCAACCTTTCAAACATCCATAGTTGTTGGAATATGTTTGAATATTGGGGGAAAATTAAAAACGGATTTAAAATAATTTGGGAAAGAAAAACGGACCAGGTTGCGGGCCATGGGTTATTCCAGATTAAATTTTTGTTAATTAATTAATTTGAAGGAATTTTGTCCAAAAAGATTAATCAATCAATCGATCTGAAGCCGAAGCTGAAGCCGACAGTGCGAGACTTGTCTTCTTCTCCACTCTTTAAGAACTAGAAGAAGAGCTTATCTATATATACACATAGATTTTCTTTCCTTCTTCCGATAAAGAAGAAGAAAGTGCACTAATTTAAAATTTCACCACCAATAATAACAGTTCTCCTCCAAACCCACTGTGTGTAATAAATCAGAAAAGCAAAAGAGTGAAACACGAAAAAGCAGCTCAAAAGCATACACAAGTAGAGGATATAAAGTAGGCAGACATTAATTAACAGATGCCACTTTTTTTCTCCATTAACTTTAAATAAATAAAGCTGATTGTCGCATTGCACGGATTTTTAAACAATGCTGCAGATGAAGAAAAGTTGGTGGTAAGAGCTTATATTAGTCACATTCATTTGCAAAAGTCTATCCGTTTCTGCACTTAGCTCTGTTATACAATAATGGATTCTCTTCAAATGAAGAAGATTCAAGCTATTAACAAGTACAGGAAACAACGGCTTCTCAACAAGCTCATGCTTTATTCTTTCACTGCACTGAGTTGCAGTTTATTTCTCTCTAGTCCTCTTTGGTATCCTATTCTTCGTACTTTTATAAAAGTCCTCCTTTTTGACTCTCTACCCAAAGTTGGTGCACTAATTTTCAGTCCTAAGTGTATCTTCATAGTTGGTAACCTCATAGTTATAGTTCTTGTTGGAGAGTCTAAGATCTTCAAATCAAAATCTTCTTCTTCTTTAGCCTCTAATGTGAATCTGAACCATGCAAAGGAGGAAGAAAATGAAGAGAAGGATCAGAAAAACTTCATATTTCTTGCTGGAGAGTCTAAGATTTTGAGATCGAGTTATCATTATTCTTTACCTTTTAATGTAAAA
The DNA here is from genome assembly GCA_005239495.1 of Nicotiana undulata. NCBI lineage: Eukaryota > Viridiplantae > Streptophyta > Magnoliopsida > Solanales > Solanaceae > Nicotiana > Nicotiana undulata. Next base: position 95,115 of record ML264255.1, read on the forward strand.
GAACTGAACCATGAGGTGCAAGTAGAGGAATTTTGCGGATATGGTGATAAAGAGGAGGACAAAAATTGCACCAGAAAATGCGGAGAAAATGAGAAAGTTCAGAAGGAAGAGAAATATAAGGGAGATTATCAGAAGTACAAATTTGCTGCAGAGCCTAATGAATTGAGCAAGAGAGCTGATGATTTTATTGCTAGGGTCAACAAGCAAATTAGGCTTGAAGCTGTAACAATAGTTTAGACCAAGCATAAACTATTATTACTCTAGAGAGTCAATACATTTGCGCCTTGTAATGCCTCTAGAGATCAAAAAACAGTTGCAATTTGCATAATTTGTTCAGAGTTTAACTACTTTTGAACATTGATAATTACTTCTTTATACCATTTTAATTAAGTCACTTATATACACAATACTAAGTAATTAACTACTTCATTTAAGTTTGATATGATTAAATTTTAAAATACAGCAAAATACCTGTAGTAGAATATTAAAATACACTAATATATATAAAAAAGAAATAGTATCAAAGCAATCCTATTTTCAAGAAGAACGATATAAGCATGAGAAGAGCGACACGACTGTTTGAAGTGAGTGTACGTGTCGATTTTGCTTCAAAGTTCAAACAAACTACCAAATACAAACACCGCTTCCACGTTTTCATGCATATCCATCCAACTATTTCTTTTCCCTTTCTTTGTTCTTTATTTATGTCACACTGTAGTTCCATTGCACACCTTCTAATCCATAGTTTCATTTCTCTGTATGATCAGAGCAACTGCTAATTAAGCAAATATACAATGGTGGTATTAGACTTAATTCACAAATTTCTCAACTTAGTAGCTCCTCCATTTACCTTCTTCAGCTTGTTGTTTTTGTTGCCACCCTATCAATTTTTCAAGTGGTTCCTTTCAATCTTGGGCACTTTTTTTAGTGAGGATGTTGCTGGCAAAGTTGTCATCATCACAGGAGCTTCCTCTGGCATCGGCGAGGTTATTCACTTATTTACTTTCCGTTAAACATGCCACATTAAATATCAGTGGCCAAGTCAATTAAATTCTTGATTTTGCAGTATTTGGCATATGAATACGCCAGAAGAGGTGCATGCTTAACTATAGCAGCGAGAAGAGAGAAGAGTCTACGTGAAGTAGCTGAAAGGGCACTAGACCTAGGCTCCCCTGATGTTTTAGTCGTACCAGCTGATGTTTCAAAAGTTGATGACTGTAAAAAGATTGTTGATAAAACCATGAGCCATTTTGGACGATGTGAGATTCAATTTGTTTTATATATATATTCTCGTACTTAGCTTTTGAAACCTTTAATTGTCTTTTGACTAATTTCTTCCATATGTGATATTGCAGTGGACCATCTGGTTAATAATGCTGGAGTTACGGCAGTTTCTCTGTTTGATGAAACAGAAGAGATCACCAACTTTAGATCTGTCATGGTAATTCCCACCGTTCTAATTTATGTGAATCTCTTTGACTGAGTACGGAGTTTAAGAAAAAATTAAGACTTTTGGAAATTTTTATCCTAAACAAATCAAAAAGGGGTCAGAGTATTTGTGTGGCTGTAAAAGTTTCTCATCGAGGGTAGAATGATAAGTTTAAGTTAAATTATTATCAAATTTAGAAAGGGGTCATTCTTTTTTAAACGGACCAAAAAAAATAGGTTCACATAAACTGGAACAGAGGGATTACTAATTATATTCAGGTCATGCGTAAATGTGCAAATGGAAATCAGTATATACAAATGGTTTGAAGTTCTAATCAAATGCCAATTGCCAACATGTTGAGTCCCCGGGATGGGTGGTCTCTTTATATGGAGTCGGGCAATCCTAAGTTAGCTCAATGTCTATTTAACATGGTATCAGAGCAGGACCCATCTCGATTTTCCGATGTTGGGCATTCATGATTGTCCACGCTCCAGATGTCGAGTCCTGGGCGTGAGAAAGGGTGTTAAGTCCCACATTGACAATGAAGGGGATCGGGGGTCTCCTTATATGGACTTGGGCAATCCTCACCTCTTGAGCTAGCTTTTGGGGTTGTGTTAGGCCCAATGTCCATTTAACACACCACAATAGTACGAGTAATATTACCTAGGTAAATTACAGAAAACCTTTGGGCCATACTACCACAAAATAATGAAACTAATATAAGTTAATGGGCTATTTTGCAATGTTGAGCTAAAAATTAGCTAGCTTGGCTACTTTTGGGGGTGACTATTAGAGTTTAGCCATATTTTAAACTGTAATGGCAAAGTCGCCAATAATGATACAATTAAATTAACGTGTTTGCCCCTGACTAAATCACGAAACACCATGAATTCAATGCACTTCAGCAACTTTGAACCTTTACTAGTAAAAAACTCCATGAATATTCCTTGTTTTTGAACCTTGTAGTGCAAAATTCAGGATTCATTGTTTTTGAATTTACATTACACTTCATCAATTTTAACTTTTGAACCGAAAATATTATTGGTTTTTGAACATATTAGTGCAAAATCCAGGGAAATTTATGATTATTGAATTCACATTATACTTCAGCAAATATTAAACTTTTAAATACAAAATCAAGGAAAATTACTGGTTTTTGAACCTTTTCTAGTGTACAATCCAGGAATGATTCATGATTTGTTGTGTTCAAATAATACTTCAACAATTGAGAGCCACTGCTTCAGTATTCAAACTCCATGAACAGATTTTGAACTTATAAATTTCAAAGTTCAGTAGTCATTCTTGGAGTTGTACCGTGTTTTTAGATAGGGGAATTTGTCCAGACTTGTATTTCTACATTGATTTGTCCAGACTTGTATTTCTACATTGATAAGTGGCTATTTTGCCAATATAATTCAAAATTTGGCTAAACTCTAATAGCCGACCTGAAAAGTGGCGATTTACCAAGATCATCTGCCGTCAAGAAGTTGATTAATTGGAATTTGCAGGACATTAACTTCTGGGGTTCGGTCTACATGACACGATTTGCAATTCCGTATCTGAGATATAGTGAAGGTAGGGTCATTGTGCTATCTTCTTCAGCTTCTTGGGTGCCTACTCCAAGATTGAGCCTTTACTGTGTAAGTCCACCAATTTTAGTGTTTTATTATTTTAACCCCCAGGCGACATTCATATTTCATTTTGACCCCCCTATTTTTTATTGTTGTAGGCAAGCAAAGCAGCAATGGCACAATTTTTCGATACGTTGAGGGTTGAATTCGGACATGATATCAAAATAACATTGGTCACACCTGGCTACGTTGAATCAGAAATGACACAAGGGAAATTCTTAGACAAGACCGGCAAAGTGGATGTTAATCCTCAATTGAGGGATGTAAGTTTGTTTTTTGTGTCTCTCTCTCTTTATTGCACAAAATATTGCAAGTTCGCAATGACATGATATGCTACCTTCACATACACTTTTTAGTAAATTATGGTTTTAAATTGATATCGTATAGTATCACTTCAATTTATGACTTAACCAAATTTAATGTAATTTGGTGCAAACGTGCCTTGTGTACTCGAGATATTGCTAGGTCTTAATTTGATAGTAGTATCTAATCTGTGATGAATAAACTATAGGTTCAAGTGGGCATAACCCCAGTAGTCAAAGTAGAAGAATGTGCTAAAGCCATCGTTAATGGTGCTTGTCGCGGGGAGAGATATGTTACTGTGCCATCTTGGTTCAGGGTTACCTACTTGTGGAAGGTTTTCTGCCCAGAAGTTGTTGACTGGATTTTGAGGTTGTTATGCCTTACCGGTTCGGGAACTTCACCCGAGGATGCGCTTAGCAAGAAAATATTGGATTACACTGGTGTTCAAAAAGTCTTGTACCCAGAAAGTATCCGGGAGCTGGAACCTAAGACCAAGTGATGCCATGGGGTTGATGTTCAGAAGCTACAAGTTGGCAGCCTGTTTGTTTCTGTTACTACCAATTTGGCCATGGGAAACTTTTAGTTTGGAGTATTGTAATTATCAATCAAGAAAGGTACTACTGTGTTGTTAATCCAATTTAATTTGATGTGTGGTTATTAAAGAACTTCAATATTTATTATTTAACCAATCGTGCCGACAAGATTAAAAGAAAATAAGTAGTAGGAACCGATTTATTTTCATTGCAACAATAATGAGGTATCACCTGAGACAGAATATTGTGCATGGAAATGTCAGCAAAATATTGTTAATTACTTTTGTAGTTGTGCGCCCATCGACCAACTACAAGATTACACCTGCAGCATACTAAATTTCCTTGAGTGGGAATTCGAAGATGCAGTTTTTCTTTAGACTTAGTCCGAATCTTTTCGGGGCCATATCTCGTTCCTTAATCCCCCATTGTCTGGGCTTTCCAACAATGTCCCATGACCCCTTGGACGCGTCATGTGGCGTCATGGTAAGTTTTTCAACGCTTAAAATTTTATTTATAACTCTCTTTCTGTAATATTATTCTTCTTCTTTTGTCGTTTTATAACACGTGATCAGTACGAGACTTTAATCAATTGAGTAGAAGCTTTGGGATTGAGCATAAACTTTGATTATAATCTAATAGAATTTGCAAGGAGTTATAATCACCTGAAGTATTAAAATTTATATGCCTTGCTATGATCAAATTCACATTGTGGCAAAGAAGTGAAACTCATCCTATTAAATTTGCTTCATTTTCATTTCCCTTAAGAGAATGTGATAGCAATATGTGATAAGTCTGAAAGAAGACAAAATATTACCATGAAGGTATCAATGGATGTGGACGTGGCAATAGACGAAATTATAATCGTCATCATTGTGATAATGAGAATAATACATTACGGTCCATTCACGATGTGGATGTGACAACATCTGATTTATGAGTACATATTTATTCTTGAAAGAATATGAACGTGCTAGTGGTAGTGAATATACCGTACTCGCCCCTAGAAGAAGGTTTGAGATGTAATAAGACATTATTATGGCATGAATGGTCATTAATCACATACTTATTGTACGCCAAAATATTTTGGTAATGTGATTATTAAAGAATAACAGTAATGCAAGAAACATATCTTGCATATAATTTTGACCATGACCATAATAGTATAACTTTCTCCTTGAAAGAGATATTCACCGTATGGATGTTGATGAATATGTGATAGTACAAAATTAATTGAAAGCTCTAGAAGAGCTAATTATACTACTTTGAAGAAATAAAATTAATTATCTATAAGGCATTGTGTTGCAGTAAGTCTCAAAGAAACTTATTAAGTTTCTAAAGTATTCGCGAAAGCGGTTGGTTATACTGAGACTATAAATAAAGAAAAGATTTAATATCTTCTATTACTACAACTTGTAGCGGTAATATGTATGTTAAAGTTACCCGCTTTATTCTTCAGTTTGTACTACACAAATAAAAAAATATCACAATAAAGTGGATGTTTATTGATATAAATACTCGTATCATAATAAACTTGGAGTTTATTGATAATTGCACTCGTCATGGTATAAACCTGAACTTGATCAATATTGATAATTTATTCAGTTGGCATAATTGGTTTAGGCATATCAATTTTAGTATGATGTGAAAAATGAAAGAGAATTCACATGTGTAAATATTAAACAACTAGAAAGTTCTTAACGAATTCTCTTATGTTGCTTGTCCTTATTAATTAATAAACCGACTAAAATTGGGATTGAATTCCATGAATGCTGGAAATATCAAAGGTGAATATGGGCTCATTTATCTGCCATGTATACCACATATGATGCATCTATGAGATGGTTGCATGTGCGATTATTATTAACCCGCAACCTGGTATTTGTGAGGTAACTTGCTCAATAATTTAATTTAGAGCATAATTTCCAGATTTTTTTATTCAAGATAGTTCATCTTAATAAGTTGGTTTCATCACAGTTGGTTTAGCAAAATGATTTATTGAGTGCCTGGACTTAATAGTTAAACTATTGCTTATGAGAACGAAATTATCTATATCAATTTGATATATGTTATTACCAAAGTATATTACATTCTCCCCTCACAATTGGTTCAGGGTTAGGAACCAAACAATTTCATCTTATTATTATTAATATGCGGTGTATATTTTGATTAACAGCATAACGCACAAAGATGTGTTCCCAAAGTTGAGGAAGCAAGTTAGTTTTTCTAGCATGAGGGGAAGAGATGATAAACATTTGAGAAAATAGTACGTGGATCCACGAATTATAAATTCTCTATAAACATGATAATGTGATAGCGAGGATTTTCAAGGTGCAACATATTCATTGAAGTTAAATATGGATGATTCAAATCTTTGGTGGTGTCAACCTCCAAGAGCTAGTGTACAAGATTGAGATGTGAAGACTCAAGGATGTGAATTGATGCTCTTATCAGGGAAGTTAATACGCGTTGTGCTCTTTTTTCCTTACAAGGTTTTGTCCCACTGGGTTTCCTTGCAAGGTTTTTAACGAGGCAACCAAAAGGCGTATTGTTAGATATGTATACTCGTTTTCTTTTACTAAATTTTTTCCCATTGGGTTTTATTTTAATTAAGGTTTTAACGAGGCACATTATCTGTTGAATAGACATTCAGGGGGGGGGGGGGGTTATAAATAGAATTCTATTTAATGTGAATGTCTATATTTTAGAGAGATCTTAGGGATTTTACTTGGTGGATAAGTCATTCTTTCCCTATAAATAGAGGGGTCCTATTCCATTGTAATTCATCCCGAAATTTAATAAAAATTCCCTCTCTCTCTTTCTCTGCAATATTGTTCTTCTTCTTTTATTGTTTTATAACACTTTTGTAGTTGTGCGCCCATCGACGAACTACAAGATTACACTTGTTGCATACTAAATTTCCTTGAGTGGGAATTCGAATATGCAGTTTTTCTTTAAACTTAGTCTGAATCTTTTCGGGGCCATATCTCGTTCCTTAATCCCCTGCATATGTATTCTCATGGGCGGCTTTCCAGCAATGCTCCATGACCCCTTGGACGCGCCTCGTGGCGCCATGGCAAGCCTCCCAATGCCTAGCGACTCGGACGGTCCCGTGGTCTTGGCTGCGCCAAGTGATAAGCATGCATGTGCCTCTGTCGTCCCACCGATATCCCTCGACGGCGCCCGGCTGCAGGGAGCTGCCAACAGTGCCGCACGTGCAGATCGTGATGCCAAACACAAGGTTGCTGACAACGGACATGTTTTTACCTTGTATAAAATTAAGTCTTTTTCATTGTAAATATAGAGTAGTTTTATTCTATGTATTTCCATTATGATTCCCTTGCTTAGTTAGGTCAAGTCTTGTAACTTTGGTTTTTTTTAAAGCATTATTAGGGAGGATTAAGCAATCAAAACTTTCTATCAAGCAAATAACTCTCTATACTGGTGTCTCTCCCCCTCGACACCGCGTTGCCTTTTTGTAATAGCTTTCATTAATGCAATCAAGCTTTCTTTCAATTCTCATTTTTGTTCTCTCAATTTCTCTTGACATTGGTTATCCTGTATGGCATTGACAATCTCGTCTAGCGTACGGAGGGGACCTCAGTTGGCGGACAACAACTGCACTGACATCAGTTGCTTAGCATTACGTCGTCCTTCCAAGGAATCTCAGGAAGGCGCCACGTAACAGTTTCAATGCGCTTTCTTGTTTGTTCTACAAATCATAACGCAAAATAATAGTTCTCAAACCTATATTCATTCTCCAAAAAACGAAAAGAGAAACTAGGGGTGTACAAAGAAAACCGACAACAACAACAGCGACATACCCAATATTATTCCACATCATGGGGTGTTGGCCAAAGAAATTGAATGGTTTTGAAGATTGACAAAGGACCTCAGAAATGAATTAGGTTCATCACTGGCAGACATAGACACAAGAAGAGTCAAAGGCACTTGAGGTGCACATGCAGGAGATAAACAAAATATGGTAAAATAAGAGATATCTCCTGACCGAAAAGATTGCAAAATGATATGGAGAAGGACTCCTTATTCAGTAAGAATAGAATCATAGATAAGGAAGGATTTGAGGAGTTGAGATTAACTAGAACTCTTCCACCAAGGAAGAGTAGCATTAGAACTCTAGTTAATTTCTTATCTACTAATCCTATATAGTGCAGATTGTTCTTATTGTACAGGTACGCACAAAGGCATAAGTTAAGCAAGAATTGAGAGAAAAATAGCGAGACAATTTTGCAAGCAGTTCGTGTGAGATTTGAGTGTGTGAATCTGAAGCTACTTGAACCAGCTAGAAGAACCAGTTCCAACTGTTGTCTTTTAGTCTAGTTTATTTGTAGTAGGTGGTTTTAACTTGTGCCTTTTCAGCTTTATCTAGAAGCGTCTGTAATAGGTATTGTGTGTTTCAAGTTATAGCTAACTTGGAGTTTGTCGCAAATAGCTAGAGGCTAGTTTGCTACAAAGAGATTAGAGGTAATACTAGGTTTACAAAAGAGTTTTTGTAAATGTTGTTTGGCTTACTGATTTAGTAAAGAGTTTTGGGAAAATCCTACTAGGAAGTAGGTCGTGGTTTTTTCACCTTTTCAGCCAGGTGTTTTCCACGTAAAAATCTTTGTGTTCTTTACTTTATGTATTTATTATTTCGCAAACAGTAGGAGTTGGAACACATAGAAGAACCTGGTCCCTTTATAACTAGTGCACGCGGAAATCGGACACCAGACAGATCCCCCCCCCCTCCCCCTCTTGTGTGGTATTGACGTATAAAACATTAATTGGTATCAGAGCAGGTTATCCTTGAAGAGGCTAACACCTAGGAGAAGATCAAGATGAGTGCACCACCTGGGAACTGGTAAGGACAATTAATTGCTAGGCCTCCACTCTTCAATGGACAGTACTACTCCTGGTGGAAGAACAGGATGATCGACTATATAATTGGTGAACACTACGAGCTATGGGATGTTGTTACTGATGGTCCTTTGTCCACCATGAAGAAGAATGTTGAAGGAGTAGACGTGCCAAAGACAAGAGCTGACTGCACTGCTGAGGATTTGAGAAAGTGGGAGAAGAATGCTAAAGCCAAGAAGTGGCTTGTGTGTGGAATTGGTCCAGACGAGTACAGTAGAATTCAAAGTTGTAACACTGCTAAAGAGATTTAGGATACTTTGCAAGTGGATCGCGAAGGAACTGCTCAACCGAAGAGGTCCATAGGTACTCTACTATATTCTTAGTATGAGAGTTTTTCTATGAAAGAAGGAGAGACTATCCAAGATATGTACACAAGGTTCACCACACTGACTAATGAACTAAAATCTCTTGGAAGAACTCTACTTGAAGAAGACAAAGTTGAAAAGATTCTAGCAAGCGTTCTGCCAGTCTATTGGGAAAGCAAGATCACTTCTATTAACGAATCTAAGAACATTGCAACTCTTAAACTGGATGAGCTGATTGGAAATCTCACTACCTATGAACTTAGAAGACAGACCATGAATATGGATGCGCCCAAGAAGGAATGGAGTCTGGCACTCAGAATCACTGAAGGAGCTGATCTGGAGGAAGATAAAATGGCTATGATCACCAAGGATTTCAAGAAATATCTTATGAGACAAAAAGGTTCCTCAAGGGGTGGAAATTACAACAAGACAAGGGTACCGGAAAAAACAACCAATGAGGGTTTCTACAAGTGTGTAAAGACTGATCATCACATCAAGAACTGCCCTCAATAGGAAGTTGAATGGAAGAAGGAAAGATCTAAACGAAGGAACCGGAAGAAGGAACAGGTTCATCCCAAGAAGAACAAAGGATCAACAAAGTCTATGGTTGCTCCTTGGGGAGAAAGTTAAGATGAGGAATCAGATGATGATGATGGAGATGAACAAGCACTTATGTCAATTGGCGAATCAGGTGAGGAATCTGAGGTAAGTATAATTCTTCTAAAAGACAAGATTAAATTCTTGTCTAAAGAAAAACTCTCTAAAGTATTGCTAGATTTTATTGATGAATCTGGTAATAAATAAGGAAAAGGAACAGTTGTCTAAGGATTGTGTAATATTAAAGGCAAACTGTAAGAACATAGAACTCAGAGTCAGTGAGACTGTGAGTGAAAACACTGCTCTGAAGAACCAGGTTCATACATTTGAAACAAATGTCCTAAAGTTAAAATTTGATAATCTAAAATTGAAACTAGGAACCGGTAAGAAGACAGCTGACATCTCTCAACTCACCTTAGAAGAAAATGTAGGTGAACTAAAAGATGAGTTGTATAGGAAGGATGAACAGATTAGAGTGTTGAAGGAGGAACTAGGTAAGGTCAAGCATGAACTAAACATAACATATAAATGGAATAGATCCTCTGATGTTTTGACATGGCTACAGGAACATCATAGTAGCAATAGGAGAGGACTCGGCTTTGGGAATGTCACGACCCAATTCTCCCTCTGACTGGGTCTCGTGACGGCACCTAGTCTAGACGACTAGGTAAGCCTATTACTTAAGCGAAATTTAGATAAAACATGTAAATTAATAGTAAGTGAAATAAATCATACTAAAGTCGACGCCGCTCGGCATTTAACAGTTACTTTACCCAGAACCCGGAATATCACAAACTACTCTACTGCTCAATAGGTACAACTGGATAGAAAAGACTGTATAATTTCATCTACAAGTACTACAACTGCAAGATAGGAAGGGGACTCGGAGATCTGCGGACGCTGCAGGTTATACCTCGAGTCTCCTGATACCGCTGNAATTCGGTACCTAGTAAGTGCCAAGCCTAACCCCAGTCAAGTAGTGACGAGGTCAGGTAGAGGCCCTACTGAGTTTTGCAAAGTAGCAGATATAGAGAGCAAGTAAGTAAAACAGGTGGTAATCGACAAGAATTATAAGTAAAGGCTAGCAAGAAACGGTATAATCAAATGCTCGGATCAATGCAATATATATATATAAATCTCTGTAAGAAAGTAAAGGTGCAATGCAATGCAGAATGAGGGAAAGGCTCAGGTCTATGCCCGCAGTCCCTATGTATGCAATGCAGTATGAGAAAAAGGCTCGGGTCTATGCCCGCAATCCCTGTATGCAATACAGAATGAGGGAAAGGCTCAGGTTTATGCCCGCAATCCCTGTATGCAATGCAGAAATGAGGGAAAGGCTCAGGTCTACGCCCGCAATCCCTGTATTTATACGTAATATAAAGTAAATTTCCAAAATAACGTAGTTTTAAGGGTTTGAGGAAAAATCAGTTGGAAATCTCGAAGAAAGATCATTAAATCAGTTTCAAAGAATAGTAACGATTGGAAAATCAGTTAGAAATCAATTTACCGTGATAAATCTTAAGTTATTATGCAATTTAAATGATAGCGGTAATAATAGAGTTGGAAAGGAAGCATTATGTAGGAAGAAAAAAGGAACTTCAGTGAAAATATCCCGTGCACGCGCTCGTCACCTCACGTACACGGGGTTTTTATAGGAAAAACCAGTAAAAATGCCTAAGGGAGATTCCCCAACACAGAGTTAGGCAAGCCACTTACCTCAACTGTGCAAATCAACCGCTAATCACTCTCTTGCCACGAGTATCCAACTCCGGGTGGCCCAAATCTATTCAATTCGATGGGATAACGTAAATATAAATTCAAGAAATCGAAATAACTAATTAATTCAGAACTAATACGCGAAATTAGAAAATTTGACCAAAACGCCCCTCGGGCCCACGTCTCGGAATCGGTAAAAATTTATATTTTTTGAACCCGTGTTCGCTCACGAGTCTAACCATATGAAAATCTCTCAAATTGGAGGTTAATTACCCAATCAAAACCCCAAAATTAGGTCAAAGAAGTTTCTTCCATTTTCCCCCAATTTTAACTCAAAATCATGAATTTAAGGGTGGGATTTAAGATTAGGAACGCGGAAATTAACCAATGGTGGTAGAAAATCACTTACCTCGATTACCCACGTGAAAATCCTCTCAAAGATCGCCCCTCCCGAGCCCCGACAACTCAAAAATGGTGAAATAACATAACCCTCGGATTCTTAGAATATGAACAGGGATTTCCGCACCTGCGGTCCCTTTAACCGCACCTGCGGAAATATCATCGCAGGTGCGAGATTTCATTTAAAACCCCTGGGATCGCACTTGCGGCTGGCTGGTCGCTGGTGCGGCTCCGCGCCTGCGGAAACCCAATCGCAGGTGCGGGATTCACTTAGGCTGGACAGGGGTCGCGCATGCGAGTCTCTTGTCGCTGGTGCGGCTCCGCACCTGCGAAAATTCCTTCGCACCTGCGGACCCTGGGAAGACTCCTCACCCTTCGCACCTGCAGCTAGGGGGTCGCTCCTGCGAGCTCGCACCTGCGGAGATTCCACCGCAGGTGCGGAACACCAGAAGAGGATCTGGTCCAGCTGCTTGCAAAGTCCCCAAAACTCCCCGTTAAACATCCGAATCGACTCCGAGGCCCCCGGGACCTCAACCAAAACCACCAACTGACCCCAATACCTCATTCCAACTTAGTCGAGCCTTAAAAACACATCCCCTAACCTCAGAATATCCAAAAATGCATAGATTCAAGCCTAAGGAACTTATGAATTTTCAAGAATTCACTTCCGACGCCGAACCACGTCTAAACTCGTCCGAATGACCTCAAATTTTGCAGACAGGTCATAAATGACATTCTGGACCTGTTGTCTCTTTCAGAATTTCATTCCGAGTCCGATATCAAAATCTCTCCTATCGGCCGAAATCGCCAAAATTCTAACTTTCGCCAATTCAAGCCTAAATCTACGTCTGGCCTCAAAAACACATTCCGAACACGCTCCCAACCCCGAAATCACTCAACGGATCTGACGGAGTCGACGGATTTCCATTCCGGATCCGTCTTCACACAGCTCCCGCTCCGGCCCAATTTCTAAGGTCAAAGCTCACCTTAAAGGACTATATGTCCAAAAACACTCCAATTTTCATCACTCAACGCTTCGACTCGTTCCATTAACCTAATAAGACAAGGGAGGAACAGTTATCAGGGGATCGGGGAGCTAACTCTTCAAAACGACCGGCCAGGTCGTTACAGGGAATCAACTGCATAAATGAGATCCCAAAAGCAAGTACCTCACTCTACCTTAAAACAAAATTTGTCCCCATTGTGGTAAGACTGGTCACTACAAAAGTGGATGCAATGCAAAAGGAAAGGCCAGTCAAAAGAACAAAAGTTTTGCTCAAGGGAAAAATTAGTTACCAAATTGGGCTAAGAAAAATTTAATTCATCCTTTTGCTTATAGAAAGGGACCCAAACTAGTTTGGGTTCCTAAGACTAACCCCTGATTTTCTTTTGTAGGTTCAAGTGAAGGGGAGCATCCAAATATGGTACATGCATAGTGGCTGCTCAAAGCACATGACTGGGAACAAGGACCAGTTCCTTTCACTTGAGGACCTCAAAAGAGGAAATGTCTCCTTTGGAAATGAAAAGAAAGGTGAAATCATTGGGGTTGTTAAGGTAGTCAAGGATGACACTCATTCCATTGAGAATGTCTACTTAATAGACGGCATGAAATATAGCTTAATCAGTGTGTTGTGTGACAGAGGTAGCTTGGTGGCGTCACCTCTACAAAATGTTTTGTAATAAATCTTATCACTGACAAGATTTTTTTGCATGGAAAAAGAGTGAACAATATATACATCATAGATCTGTCCACATATTCAAAGAATGAACTAACATGCTTAAGTATACTTGATAGTGATCCCCTACTTTGGCACAAGAGACATGGACATGCTAGTCTAAGTCAACTCAACAAATTAGTCTCAAAAGACTTAGTGATAGGACCACCTAACATTAAGTTCAAGGAAGACAAGGTTTGTGAGGCTTGTGCAAGGGAGGTGCAGGTAAGATACTCTTTTAAAAGCAAGAGAGTGGTAAGTACAACCAGAACGATGGAACTGGTTCATATGGATCTCTGTGTTCCAATGAGAACATCAAGCAGAAGTGGTAACAGGTATGTGATGGTGGTGGTTGATGATTATTCTAGGTTCACCTGGACATTATTTCTAAAAACTAAAGATGAGGCATTTGACATGTTCACTTCTTTTGTTAGAAAAATTCAGAAACAATTAGGAAATCAACTTGCATCAATTAGGTCTGATCATGGAACTGAATTTGAAAATGCTAAAATTGCTTAATTTTGTGATGAGCGTGGCATAGATCATAATTTTTCTGCCCCTAGAACTCCACAACAAAATGGAGTAGTTGAAAGAAGGAATAGGACACTTGAAGATATGGCTAGGACTATGCTTCTTTCTAGCAAACTACCTCATAGCTTCTGGGCAGAAGCCATTAATACTGCATGCTATATCATAAATAGGTGCATGAACAGACCTCTGGTAGAGAAGACTCCCTATGAGTTACTGAAAGGGAGAAAGCCTAATATATCCCACCTTAGAGCTTTTGGTTGTAAATGCTTTGTGCACAACAATGGTAAAGACTCCCTACGTAAGTTAGATCCCAGAAGTGATAAGGGAGTATTCTTGAGATATTCTTCACATAGTAAGGCGTATAAAGTTTATAACAAAAGAACTATGTGTGTTGAAGAAAGTGTAAATGTGGTTTTTGATGAAACTAATATACTTTTTGAGAGACAGGAACATGATGATGAAGAAATTGGGCTAGTCAGAAACTCAACTGAAACCACAGTCCAGTCTCGAGCAACATTGGAGGAAGGAACAGGTTATGAAACACGTTCATCCATCCCAGGAAACATGACAGGGGGAATAGAACAAAATATTTTCCAAAATTCATTCGAACTTGTGCCTGAGCCTGTTCCACAGCAACAAAGCATTGAAGGAACATCAAGGAGTAACCAGTTGGTTGTGAAACCTTACAGATATCAAATCTCTCACCTTATTGAGAACATTATCACTTATCCAACCTCTGGAATCAAAACCAGATCTTCTATAAAGAATATTTGTGTTTTTTATGCTTTCTTACCGCTTATCGAACCTAAAAATATTGTTGAGGCTTTGCAGGATAATGACTGGGTAAATGCGATGCAAGATGAAATCAACCAATTCAAAAGGAATCAAGTTTGGCATCTAGTACCAAGACCCATAGATAAATCAGTAATTGGCACAAAGTGGGTCTTCAGAAACAAACTTGATGAAGATGGAACAGTTACAAGGAACAAGGCAATATTGGTGGTTCAAGGATATAGTCAGGAGAAAGGAATTGACTATGATGAGACTTTTGCTCCAGTGGCAAGATTGGAAGCAATAAGACTCCTCGTAGCCTTTGTCGCTTACATGGAATTCACCCTTCACCAGATGGATGCCAAGAGTGCCTTCATAAATGGCTATCTAAAGGAAGAAGTGTTTGTCAAGCAACCTCCGGGGTTTGAGAACAAGGGAAATCCTGATCATGTATACAAACTTGACAAAGCACTGTATGGACTCAAGCAAGCTTCCAGAGCATGGTATGAAAGATTATCAAAATAATTGCTTAAGCATGACTACAAGAGAGGTAAAATTGATAGTACTTTATTCTTGAAAGAAAAAGGTAAAGATCTCTTGGTAGTTCATATATATGTAGATGACATAATCTTTGGAGCAACTACTGATAAGCTAAGTAAAGAATTTGCTAAACTAATGGGAAGTGAATTTGAAATGAGTATGATGGATGAGATTAATTTCTTTTTAGGCTTACAAATTAAACAAAATTCAAATGGAACTATGATCCATCAACAAAAATATGTAAAAGAGTTGCTTAAAAGGTTTTAAACGGAAGATTCCAAAGAAATTGATACTCCTATAGCAACAACCACAAATATGGATGTAGATGAACCTGGTTCATCTGTTGATCAAACGTTGTATAGGGGAATGATTGGTTCATTGTTGTATCTCACTGCAAGTAGACCTGACATTGTTTTCAATGTAGGACTTTGTGCAAGATTTCAGGCAAATCCAAAGGAATCCCACTTAATTGATGTAAAGAGAATCTTGAGATACCTAAAAGGCACCACTGATCTCTGTCTTTGGTATCCAAAAGGTAGTAACTTTAATCTTGTGGGATATGCTGATGCCGACTATGCAGGTTTTCTAGTGGATAGAAAGAGCACCTCAGGTATGGCACATTTTCTGGGCTCATGCCTCGTGTCTTGGGCCACTAAAAAGAAGAATTGTGTGGCTCTATCTACTGCTGAGGCTGAGTATGTAGTTGCAGCCTCATGTTGAGCTCAACTATTGTGGATTAAATAACAATTGATAGATTTTGGAATCGATGTTGGATGTATCCCTATCTTTTGTGATAACACTAGTGCTATCAGTATGAAAAAGAACCCCGTTCATCATAAAAGAACAAAGCACATAGATGTTAGACATCATTTTTTAAGGGACAACTATCAGAAGGGATTGATCTCTATTGAATTTTGTGCTACTGATAAACAAATTGCTGACATCTTTACAAAAGAACTGAGTAGAGAGAATTTTGAAATGAACAAGTTATAATTAGGGATGATTAAGATCACCTAATTGAACCAGTTCAGATTGTACATGGAAAAAAAACGGGGAAAAATATTTTAAAAAATTTGGCTAGAAAATCTGAAACTTGTGTAAATAAATCAGATTAACTGTTACTCAGTATCATGTTGTAAATAGAATAATCTTTTGCCATGTTTTGATATGACTCACTGGTTACTAATGATATTTTCTCTATTGTTGAACATTGAGGCTTGATCAAGAGGATTCTTAAAAGATGAACCTGGTTCTTCGGTGTTGGTTCATCTGAAAGGCGAGGTATGTGTTCTCCACTATACACACTTTGAAATATTAATAGTTAATCATGAGCAGAACTCTACCCAAACTCAAAATCTTTTCAAAGTCTATCCATAAACCTTTTTGAATCAGTTCCGTCTACACTAAGAATCCCATCGTATTAAAACGCCTAGAACCTAGGGAAGCTGTAACCGCTATTTCTAACTGACCAAATGTAGAAGTGATTAGACTTCTATTTGAACCAAAAAGATTATGTTATATATTAATTGCCCTTTCTATTTAAAATCCCACATCATCGCTTCTGAATACCCCTCATCAACTCAATAACCGTCGAAACCCTTTCATATTTTTCTGCTCTCAATTTCAATCCAGATTTTCCCCTTCCATCATCAACCAAAATCAAAAATGTCTAACCCCTGGAACAATCCTGGTACTCCTCCACCTACCACCCCATCCTCGACTTCTTCCTCAACCCCTCAATATAGTTCTACCCCTTCACAACCAAGTTCTGAAACTCCTCAACCTAGCTCTACCACTCCTCAACCTAGATCTACCATTCCTACACCTAGTCCTAATCCTGAACCCAGAAAACGGAGGGTTAAGATGCTTGCTAGAAAGACAGTGGCTATAGGTTTTTTAGCGAGAAAATTGAACGCCAAACTTCAAGCGAGTCAGGCTCAAGAATCAGAAAATTCGAGTGATTCCTTTAAGTCGTCTACTGAGGGGGAAACAGCAGAATCCTCTGATTCTGAACATTTATCCTTTGTACCAAAAACTATGTCTGAGGCTGATTCTGAGATTGCTGAGCACTTAGAAACTAGGTTTGTCTTGATTGGGTCTGTGATAGATGTGGAGTTGCCGGAAAGAAGAAGAAGAAGAAAATGTGGTAAAAATGAAACTGAGAAAGAAAAAAAGAGACAGGAAGTAGGGAGTGAAGATAGGGGAGCAGGGCAAGAATCTACTAGACTAGCTATTTGTGTAACTGAGCCAGAAATGGTAGACGAAGGAGTCAAGAAGTCAGGGGGGATGTGAATCAGGAGAGGCTGCTTAGGGGTTAGTAAATCTAGGACAGCATACATATAAACATGGTTCATCTACTGAGGAAACCCCCAGCAAATCTTCTGCAAAATTTGGGTGATAGTTACAAACCAAAGCAGAAAATAACCCCCAAGGCTCAACCTTCTGGAACAGAAAAAACAAGTAAGAAAAGGAAAGCTACTCCTTCTGCAAGTTCTGAAATTCCTCTTCCAAGAGGTAGAACCACAAGAAGCACTCGAAGGCAGGGTGAGGAGGAGCTGCAGAGGGCCTTGGAGGAAAGTAAAAGGAAAAGGGTTGAAAAAGGGAAGGAAAAGATTGTTGAGCCTGTAGAGGTTGTTGAAATTGATGAAATGGACCTGGTCCATCAAGGTGAACAAGTGGCAGAGGCCGAGGTTCATACCCCAAAACCAAAGAAAGCCAAGACTTCCTCAAAGAAGTATGCATCTATGTTTGCTGAACCCCCGACCCCAGCCAAGCAAACTAGGTCCGCCGTAAAACCCAAGAAAGTGATAATCGCTGAGGAAGATGACTGGCGTGATGAAGAGGAAGCTGAGTCTGATGGTGAGAAAGATAAATTGACAAAGTTTGGAAAGCGTACAATTCTGAAGGGGAGGTTGTTGAAAGACTTGAAAGAAGCAGGCATGATCCTGTTGTTGGAGAAGCTGGAGAGGCAGGGCTGGAAGGACATGGTCCTTCAGTTGGATGGGTGATTGGCAAGAAATGAGATAGTGGAATTCATGGCAAACGTTGTGATCAAGGATAAAAAAGTCTCTATCTAAGTAAAGGGGATCAAAATTTCTTTCGATGCCAAAGAGTTATGGGAAAATCTTGGCATTCCTTCTTAAGGCTTGATGACTACACTAGGAAAAAGTGGCCAAGTTTAGATGCTCTTCCAACTGCACTAGTGATCACAAGGAAATTCTGCGACAATGAGGAAGATATTGAACATAAGAGTGAGATGAAGCCCCCACACAAGGTCATATTTGAATTTTATCAACAAGTGTGTGTTGCCACGGCAAGAAAGGAGGCACATTGCTAATTACATGGATCTAGTTCTGATGGAGTGCCTGGACAGTGGGAGGCAGATAAATTGGCCATGGTTCATCATTCAGTTGCTGTATAGAGTTGTAAAGGGATCCAAATCCCAAGCCATTCCATATGGCTTCATTCTCACTTCTGTACTTGTTCACTACAAGGTGCCACTGAAGAAAGTGGAAATGGCCACAAGAAAGGATCACTTTGGGATAAATACCCTCCTGGCTTGTGACTATGAGGTAAATGTCATCGCCAATGAACCTAGTTCATAGAGGAGGACATATGTGAACAACAAAGTCAGAGCCCTTGTACAGGAGAGTGGGGCGAAGGATGCAGAAAAAGCACGGCTGATGAACCATCTGGCAGAGGTTAAATCTGAGAGGGAAGCTCTCAGAACTAAGCTTGCTAAAGAAAGGGAGAAGAATGATGAAATTCTTCGAGATATGCTATCTTTTCTCCAATACAAAACCCAATCCTCTAGCCCTTACAAGCCTTAGTTGCCTAGCTTGCCTAGTACATCAGTGACCCAAACTCGGTCTTTTTCTTGTTTTGCTCGTGTCTTTAACTGTTTTTCTTTCATTTTGAGGATTGTGGATGAACAATGCTTTCTATCAATGAAATCGATTGTTTTTGCTCTTATTCTTGTTTTGATTTCTTTGATAGTTTGAATTATTAGTTAATTGTTGACGACTGATCCATGATTGCACTTGCAGTTGCCCAAGTGGCCATGAGTAATTCTTAAATGTCTGGGACATTCATATTATTTGCAACTTTTCGATGATGCCAAAAGGGGGAAGAATGGTTATGTGTTAATCTGAACATGTGATATTTATAACCTAATGAACCTGGTTTTTTTGTGATAAATGTTTAATACTCTAAAATGTATCAATATTGGACTAAGTTGGATACAGGCCTAAGCTTATGGACGCATAGAGTTTGTCATCATCAAAAAGGGGAAATTTGTTGGCCAAAGCAATTGAATGGTTTTGAAGATTGACAAAGGCCTCAGAAATGAACCAGGTTCATCACCGGCAGACATAGACACAAGCAGAGTCAAAGACACGTGAGGTGAACATGCAAGAGATAAATGAAATATGGTAAAATAAGAGATCTCTTGATCGAAAAGATTACAAAATGATATGGAGAAGGACTCCTTATTCAGTAAGAATAGAATCATAGATAAGGAAGGATTTGAGGAGTTGAGATTAACTAGAACTCTTCCACCAAGGAAGATTAGCATTAGAACTCTAGTTAATTCCTTATCTACTAATCCTATATATTGCACAAAAGCATAAGTTAAGCAAGAACTGAGAGCAAAATAGCGAGGCAATTTTGCAAGCAGTTCGTGTGAGATTTGAGTGCGCGAATCTGAAGCTACTTGAACTAGCTAGAAGAACCAGTTCCAACTGTTGTCTTTTAGTCTAGTTTATTTGTAGTGGGTGGTTTTAACTTGTACCTTTTCAGCTTTATCTAGAAGTGTCTGTAATAGGTAATGTGTGTTTCAAGTTATAGCTAACTTGGAGTTTGTCGCAAATAGCTGGAGGCTAATTTGATACAAAAGGGATTAGAGGTAATCCTAGGTTTACAAAAGAGTTTCTGTAAATGTTGTTTGGCTCACTGATTTAGTAAAGAGTTTTGGGAAAATCCTACTAGGAAGTAGGTCGTGGTTTTTTCACCTTTTGAGCCAGGTGTTTTCCACGAAAAAATC
Source organism: Nicotiana undulata (assembly GCA_005239495.1). NCBI lineage: Eukaryota > Viridiplantae > Streptophyta > Magnoliopsida > Solanales > Solanaceae > Nicotiana > Nicotiana undulata. The sequence goes on from ML264255.1 coordinate 115,540, forward strand.
TACGTGTTCTTTACTTTCTATATTTATTATTCTGCAAACAGTAGGAGTTGGAACATATAGAAGAACCCAGTCCATCTATAACTAGTGCACACAAAAATCGGACACCACACAAATCACCCCCACCCCCTCTTGTGTGGTATTGACGTATAAAATATCATGGGGTCTGAGGAGGGTAGTGTGTACGCAGACCTTACCCCTACCGTGTGAGGATAGAGAGGATGTTTCCAACAGATCCTTGGCTCAGGAAAGTATAAGCACCATCTTAATGAAAATATCGACAAGAAACAACAGTATCAAAAATCCATATAAAAGTAGGATAAAACAACAAGATAGTAAGGTAGTCAATAATGAAAGAAAATAACAGAAACCTACTACCAACAGAAAGCGAGACTGCGTGCCAATACTACTTTTATGAACACTCTGGACTACCTACTCTACTACCCTAATCCTCAACCTTCATACCTTCCTATCAAGGGTATGTCCTCAGTCAGTAAAATTTGCGCCATGTCTTGCCTAATCACCTCTCCCCACCTCTTCTTTGGCCTACCTCTACCTCTCTGTAGGCCCTCCAATGTCAACCTCTCACACCTCTTCACTGGGGAGTTTGTGCTCCTCCTCCTCACATGACCAAACCACCTAAGTCGCATTTCCGTATAATGTCCTCAATAGGGGCCACACCCAACTTGTCGCGAATAACCTCATTTCTAATCCTATCTAACCTGGTGTGCCCGTACATCCATCTCAACAACCTCATCTCTGCTACCTTCATCTTCTGGACATGAGCGATCTTGACTGGCCAAGACTCATCCCCATACAACATCGTTGGACTGACCGCCACTCTGTAGAACTTACCCTTATGTTTTGGTGCCACCTTCTTGTCACACAAACTACCAGAATCGAGTCTCCATTTCATCCATCCCGCATTAATACGATGTGTGACATCTTCATCAATCTCCCCATCCCCCTGAATAATAGACCCAAGGTACTTAAAACTCCCTCTCCTAGGGATGACCTGTGAGTCCAGCCTCACCTCTCCTTTCTCTTCTTGAGTCTCGCCACTGAATTTACAATCCAAGTATTCTGTCATGGTCCTGCTCAACTTGAAACCTTTAGATACCAAGGTCTACCTCCATACCTCTAATTGCACATTCACGTATCTCGCGTCTCATCAATCAATACAATATCATCTTCAAATAACATGCACCACAGGACCTCCCCTTGGATGTGACGCGTCAGTACGTCCATCACCAGAGCAAACAAAAAAGGACTAAGTGCGACCCTTGATGCAACCCCATCATAACCGGAAAATGGTCTGAGTCCCCACCCATAGTCCTCACTTGGGTCTTTACTCCATCCTACATGTCCTTAATCAACCTAACATAGGTAACAGGTACACCTCTAGCTTCCAAATATCTCCACAAAACCTCAGTCAGAACTTTATCGTACGCTTTTTCTAAGTCGATGAACACCATATGCAAGTCATTCTTTCTCTACCTATACTTCTCCATCAATATCCTAATAAGGTGGATGGCTTATATAGTCAAACGCCCCGGATAAACCCAAACTGGTTCTCAGAAACAGACACACTCCTCCTCAACCTTAGCTCTACCACTCTCTCCCGAACTTTCATAGTATGGCTAAGCAGCTTGATACCCTGATAGTTATTGCAATTTTGGATATCACCCTTGTTCTTGCATCCAGAAAACATCGTGCTCCACCTCCACTCTTCGGTCATCTTCTTCGTTCTAAAAATGACATTAAATATCCTGGTGAGCCACTCCAAGCCTGCCTTACCCGCACTCTTCCAAAACTCCATCGGGATTTCATCCGGCCCGGTCCCTTTTCCCCTGCTCATCTTACGCATAGCCCCCTCAATTTCATCAACTCTAATCCTCCTACAATACCCAAAGTTAGAACGACTTTCGGATAGGTTCAAATCACCTAGTACAATGCTAATGTCTCCCTCCTCGTTCAAGAGACTATGGAAATAGGTCTTACATCTCCGACGGATAAGCCCCTCATCCAACAAACTCTACCTTCTTCGTCCTTGATGCACTTTACTTGGTCCAAGTCACGCGCCTTCCTTTCTCGCGCCTTGGCTAACCTGAACAACCTTTTATCCCCACCTCGGCCCTCGAGTTCCTCATACAAACTACTAAAAGTTGCGGTCTTGGTCGCCGTAACTGCTAGCTTTGCCTCTTTCTTAGTCAGCTTATAATGCTCCCTACTCGCTCTCTTCTCCTCCTCGTCTACACTTTCCACTAGCTCAGATACGCTGCTAGCTTTAGATACAAAGGAAACCGACAAACCGCGCCAAATCCATAATCCGAATCAAACCGAGAAAAATAATCCGACTATGGTTGGGATTGATTTGGTCCGGTGTTGGAAAAAAAACCTTAATATAATTGATTTGGTTTGGTTTGATTTTATCTATAAAAAATTCAAACTGAATCGAACCAACTTGAAATTCATGTATAGAAGTTTTAAATATATTTAATACATAAAATATTTATTGTTCTGTAGTTTATAAATATTTTTTAAATATTTTCATAGTTTTATCTTTTAACGTATTATGTTAAACTTGGAATTATAATTCTTGAATGCTAGAATAAGTTTTATAGTCAATACTAATGCTAATAAAAGATATTTAATTAAATATTAGGAATGACAATAGTGTTGAATATCTATTTTGTTTAGTTTTTTCATGGTTAGATAAAATGCACAACTTATTTTTTTTAATAGTGTTTAGTCATGTAAAAATAGTGTTTGACCAAAACATTTTGAGCCTTTTTGTTGAACTAACTAAATAAGGAGATAGAGGGTAAATCCTAGCCAAAGATAATTAATTCTACCGAGATAAAAAACTGGAATAAACAAGCATAGTTGAACATAAAAATCGATTATAGTCACAATTGAATTCCATAATATAAGAAAAAGACGGTGACTTGAATAATATCAAATGATAACGAAAAGTAAATAAAGGAAAAGATGCACCCAATCTTGAGCAGTAGATCTCCGTTCATTTGATAAAGCTGAAACATAGACGAATACAAGGATCCTAAGATTTTTCTCCCTTTTGGCGAAGAGCCTAAGGTGATGGACCATCTTCCCTCTAAGAAAGATGTGTGTGTGTGTGTGTTTTAGAATTAGCCCCCCTTTCGTTACCCTCTCCTACTATTTATACAAAACACTTCTCTTACCCATCGGTCCTTAACCGGAGTACCAAAGTTCTTAGAACATCCCGTAAAATAGTCCTCTAAAATGTCTAAGTGTTTAACTACCGTTCGGGCTGATCCGAGTGCTCGACCTCGACCATAGCTGAACCACTCGCCGGTATATTGCTTCATGTACGTGACTTCGGCTTGATTGACTCCTGGTCGTTCTTCCTTAAATAGAATTCTTTTGATCAGATTTTGACCCATACATTTAGTCCATCCGCCTGTCGAGGTAGTCTTTGGGCGAGCTCGATAGCCGGACCTCTCCAGTTTTCCAACTGATAAATCTCAGCATCTTGGTCGAGGGGAGAACCCTTTATGGAAAGATGGCGATTTGACGCTTCGAGAGCCATACTTGACCGTTACGTCAGATTGAAATGACGTCAATTTGTCATGCGTCATTATGGCACACGTTCCCTATACGTTACGTCGTCTCGCGTGCCTCTTCTATTTTGGAGTTAATGTGGCAGCGTTTGGCTTTCCCATTCAAAGTGCCTATATTCTTATAAATAGAGAAGAGAACTTCTCATTTGGGTTGTTGTGTTTCCTAATCTTTCGAAAAACCCCAGGATTTCTCTTCTCCTTCTTCAAATTCTTACATCTCCATCTCTCTTCCTTTAAAGTTTCTTGCCATTGTTACCCCCTTCACCTTAGCACTCCTCATCTACGCAACTAAAGAAGAAATGGCTAGTGCATCTTCTAACTTTGATAGGATCGTCGGTACCGTTGCGTCAGAAATGGATATGCCCTCTCATGAAGAAGGGATAACCATTGCGGAAGATGAGAATTTCCCCACTGTGGATTAGATAATTCCATGTTTGGGGCAGGCCAAGACTGATTTCAAGAACTTTCCAGACGACGATCCTGAGCCCGCCGTTTCTGAAATGGATGTTGCGGCGCTTGCAGCGCTTAAGGATAAATGGAGGATTCCTGACCATGTTGAAATCATTCCCACTGGTAACGATGTCGTGCAGATACATCGCCCAGGGTATTTCGTATTTTATGTGTACCCGTTTATTGTCGGTTACACACTTCCCTTCCTTCCCTGGCGGAGGCCTTTTGCCACTATTATGGTGTGTGCCCGGCTGAGCTCTCCTTGTATACATACAAGATTTCCCTTATGCTCATCAAGTACGCAGAACTGGAAGACTGGGGAATTTCTCTCTGTGACCTGCTTCACCTCTTCGTACCAAGTTTTCACAGGGGTACGACGATACACCTTCGTCACCGTGGGACCAAGGTCCTGGTGATGAAGATGGACGATAAGACTAATCGCCGCTTTTGGGTCAACCTCTTATTTGTGAGGACGGTACATGTGGTGTCAAATCCTAACGGGTTACCCGAGGAATGGAACTATGCTCGTAAATTTTTCTCCCAAATGGTTGTTCGTTGTTCCTTTCCGGTGATCTGATCATTCTTTCTTCCTTTCCCTTTTTTTTTGCAGCCTAGAAGGACCCCCCCCCCCTTCTCTAGTCGCTAACATCCGCGATTGGGTGATCCAGATGTTGCCTCACACGGTGGGGATTCGTGAGTGGTCGTCGTTCCATGAGAGATTCGGGCGCAGACCTTCTGCTGGGGAGTCATTTCGCCTTGCCCTTAGCAACTTTGCCCTTTGTTCCGTCCTTTCTTCCCTCGTGTTTCCTTTTTTGTTTAAATTTCTTTCGTTGGGAGGTCGGAGGGCTTCGAGGAGTGCGAAGGCTCCCATTCCAGCTTTTCGTCAGTCGAGTGCCTTGATCGGACCTGTACAAATTATGGTTGCAAGTGAGAGTTCTCAGGCTTCCGCTACTTCGCAAACTACGGCCTCGCGCGGACTCATCCGCCAAGATGTTGTTACCATGTCGGAGGTTCCGGCTTCCACCGTTCTTCATTTAGTGGACGAGTCATCGCAGGGCAAAGACGAAGAGTCTGCGTTAAAGAGGCAGAGGATAGTGGCTGACGGGGTGAACGGGAACGAGGGCCTTCGAGGGGTGATCCCGTTTGGCTGTATCTGAACCAGGCTGTGGTATTGGTTTGGGCGTAGAGATTGTGCCCCTCTCGGGCGTGGAGGCAGCTTCCTTGGAAGAATTGCAGAGTTCAGAGGTTGTTGTGGTCATTCCGAGGGGCCAATCAACTTTGCAGCGAGCCAATGCTCCATCTTCGGCCGATGAGAGGGCGATGGGAGTGGTTATAGACGACTATGAATATGGCTCTGATATTGATCCTGAGGACGTAAGAATGTTTGAGTAAGGGTTCACCCGAGTCGAGGTGAGAACGGATAGTTCTTCTCGCTTGATCAAAATTCCTTTGGATTGTGATTTTTTGGAGGATACGGTGAGCCGGGTGCCATCCTTCGCCCCTCTTTGATCCACTGCCGAAAACAGGGACCTTCAGGAGCTCAGTGATACCGACCTGTCACGGGGCGTAGCCGAGATGGCTTTGAGGGTGAGTTCTTTATTGTTTTCTTCGTTTCGCGCCTTCCGCTTTTGCTGATTTTCGATCATTTCTTTTTCTTCTCTTTTCTTTCTTCAGACTTTTATCTTGGAGACTGAGGTTCCCGTCAAGAGGAAAAACAGGCTTTCGTATTTCAGGAAATAGTTTTGAAGTACCGTTGGTATCATGACAAGTTCCACGAGATACATGCGCGGCTCAGAGCAGGCGGCAATCTCCAATCCTTTAGGGAAGAGTTGGACCGGAAGGATGAGGACCTAATGCGGTTCAATGGCAGATGCAGTGAACCCGAGGGGTTTCTTATGTCCAAGGAAGAAGAGCTCGAGGTTGGCAAGGGGGTCGTGGTTGAGTGTGTCGATATTCAGGCGAAGGTGGTGGCCCTGAGAGTGGAGCTTGAAAAAAGTGCCACTAGAGTCGCCGGCCTGAGTATCGAGTTGGCGGAGAAGGTGATTGAGTTAGAAGGGAAGGTGACTGAGTTGGAGGGGACTGAGGGAGCCCGAGTAGCGGCCATGGCGAGGGCAGAGGCACTAGAGGATTCTATCAGCGTCCTTAGGTCTGAACAAGCAACTGAGATGGAAACGGCCGCACTAAGGGAGGCGCGGCTCGATGAGAGAATTGGTGTGCTTGAGAGAGATGTCTCGAACCTGGGCAATCAAGTTGTTGCTCTCGAGACTGAGAGGGCACAATTGTTGGCGCGGGCTCCTTCTCATGCATCTGCCCCTGTTGACGTTCCTCGCTATTTGTACGAGATGTGGATCCACAGTGAAGCTTAGAGGGATATATATAAGGTTTGCAGACAGCAAGGAATGTTCCTGAAGCCGCTTTCGATGGTGTTCGTGCTAAAGCACGTGAGGCCCGGCTTGCCTGCGGCTATGACCCTGCGAATCAGAGGCCGGTGAAGAGACCACATTCCCTTCTCCGGTTATGCTTTGTGGTTGCTACTAGTTTGGCAAGGTTGCCTGCTTCAGTGTTCTATGCTCGAAGGGTTTGGTTGAGCTGACATTCATCAAACTCGGGTGACATCTTGTAGATATTTGGCCTGATTTTTTTGCAGTCTTCGTTCCTCGATTTGGGAAGTCCCTGCGACTTGATTGACAAGGAACTGAAAGTCGCGCCGTGGAACAACTCGTTTTGCTCCGTACTCAAGTGCTAGTTTTAGATCCGATCTCGGCCTCGTGCTCAGCTTCGTCGTTTGTCGAATCTGGGCATCTTACGGAATGACAACTTACCTCGCCCATTGGGATCTCGAATTCAAGTCCTAGTCCAATCCAATCTCGGGTGCACAAAAATAAAGGAAACATAATCCATACTGTAAATGTACAAGCAGGACAAGTTTATCATTTCAAGGAATTAAACAACAGGCTATCATCCCTCTCTAAGAGAGAGGGCGGTATGTATAAGGTATAAATTGATGTCTAGCGTTAATATGGCAATAGGATTGTGGACGTGCTCAGTGCGTAATGGTCATAATCCTACTCCAACAATTTACTCACACGGCGTACCATAACCATTACTACAGCAAAATGTGGTTTTCGTATAGATATCAAACATAACTTTGATTTCATGCAAAGATCTAATCTTGATTAGTCTGGCTATTTGAAGAGCTTGCCTACAAATTTCTCAAGTTTGCGTTTGTAACGAAAGGACGAAGCTACAACGAACGGGAAGTGGAACTAGAACTGAATCAGATCTAGAGGAAACTAAAACTTTGGATAGAAAATCCCCACAGACGACGTCAAATTGTTTGACCAAAAAGTTTTGAGCCTTTTTGTTAAACTAATTAAATAAGGAGATAGAGGGTAAATCCTAGCCAAAGATAATTAATTCTAGATCTAAGATATAAAAAAAGCTGGAATAAACAAGCATAGTTGAACATAAAAATTGGTTATAGTCACGATTGAATTCCATAATATAAGAAAAAGACGGTGACTTGAATAATATCAAATGATAACAATCTTGAGCAAGATAGATCTCCGTTCATTTGATAAAGTTTAACCATAGACGAATACAAGGATCCTAAGATTTTTCTCCCTTTTGGCGAAGAGCCTAAGGTGATGGATCATCTTCCCTCTAAGAGAGATGTGTGTGTGTGTGTGTTTTAGAATTAGCCCCCCTTTCGTTACACTCACTCCTTCTATTTATACAAAACACTCCTCTTACCCAACAGTCCTTAATCGGAGTACCCAAGTTCTTAGAATATCCCGTAGAATAGTCCTCTAAAATGTCGAAGTGTTGACATAGCCGTTCGGGCCGATCCAAGTGCTCGACCTCGACCGTAGCTGAACCACTCGCCGGTATATTGCTTCTTATACGTGACTTCAGCTTGATTGACTTCTGGTCCTTCTTCCTTAAGTAGAATTCTTTTGATCAGATTTTGACCCATACAAATAGTACTTGTTAGTCGTACTTATTTTAGCTATTTAGTAATTTTAGATTATGTTTATTTTCCTTATGGCATATTAATAATATTTATTTTATGCGATTTTATTATGTTTATTGTTGAATATTTTAGTACAATGTCATAGCTCATCTCATATTTTATGATATTATTTTAAAAACACATTATATAGTTATGTCTTACTGGGATCAAAGAAATATTTATAGCACAAATTCTATGTTTTGTGTGCTATGAAGACTTTATAAAAAAACGGAATAATCCGAAAACCCGACAAACGCGAGAAAAATCGAGATTAAGAAATCCGACTTTTATTGGTTTGGTTTGGTCTTTAGATTTAATAAATCGACACAATTAATTTAATTTGGTAATTGAAAAACCCGAACCAAGCGGACCTACGTATATCTCCAAGAGAAACAAAAGCTATATGTTGCTCTCATTTATAAATGATTAGCGAATGCTATGCCCAAACAGAAAGCAATACAATTGTTATCATACCGACGCAACATTCTTGAAATTATGAAATACCCTTTCAATATGTAACTGGTTAGTTCTAACTTTGCACATACTAATATTGTGATGACTTTTTCTACCTTTACTAAGCTCTTCTCTTACTCTACTACCACAGTCTACCCAACTTCAAACAACTTTTTTATATAGCTACATTTCATTAACTAAACGAAACGCTAGTTAACAAATTCCCAGGAAAAAAAAATGAAACAGTACTCAATAAAAACTAACCAAGTAACCAACAATTGATTTATTTTGTGTATGCGAAAAACGAGGTCACCAAGATATTGTGACATTCAGTACTGCGGCCACAACGAACTACCTGCATAAAAAGGCAGTCGGTGTACAAAATATTCCGTATTCACGCGTAAGGGTCTGGGGAAGGGTCGTACCTCAAGAGTGTGACAGCATGTCCTAATGCAAGCATTAGTAGTTGCTTCCACGGCTTGAACCCATGACCTATAGTTCACACGGAGACAACTTTTTTATTAGTCCAAGGCTCCCTTTCCATTAACACCTGCATGATACCACATTTTCTTGCTTAAAAATCACACTAAGATACGGTTTTTCTTTTATGTTCGTCCGAATCTTTTGGGGCCATTTCTCGTCACTTAACCAAAAAAGTACTAATCCCTTTCCCCTCCATCTGGATTAGTGCTCTGTCTTGATGTTCCTGCAAATCATAGCACAGAGTGGTGCTCCAATTCATTTTCTAAATATGAAAAAAGGAGAGACAAAAGAATTAAGAATGTTCCTTTTTCGTCACTTGAATATGATTGGAGAATGCTAATCCTAAGTGGAGCCAGAATTTAAAGTTTAAAATTCTAGTCTTTTTTAGTTATTGGGTTCTATATTATTAATTTTTACATATTTAATGGATTTTTTAAGTCAAAGATTGAGTTTGTACCAAAATTAATAAGTTAGGCCGAACCCGCAACGGGAAGACTTGCTCTGCGCCCCTGAATCCTAGTACATTAGAATATTTCAATCTTTGTTCAAGGGTCACTTCAATCACCAATCAGGTAAGGCGACAAATCGAATTCGTGCACGTGGAAAAGGAGTACATGAAATCACCCAAACGTTGTTTCCTTATTGAACAGAGCTTATAGTAACATGAAAGGAAATAAGGATAGTGCGATGCATACTTCATACTTTAACTTTGTTAAATGCTAAGAGTGGAATATAATATTATGGTACCACATTTAGTTAAATATTGGAATACAATATTATGATACTGCATTTAATTAATACTAAGAGCGGAATATAATTAATATTATAGTGCTGCATTCAGTTTAATACAAAGAGTGGAATACAATATATATTATGGTAATTACCAAGAGTGGAATACGATATTATGGTACGCATTTAAGAGTGGAATACAATATTATGGTACTGTATTCAGTTAAATACAAAGTGTGGAATACAATATTATGGTGCTTGCATTTAAGAGTGGAATACAATATTATGGTACATCATTTAATTAAATACCAAGAGTGGAATACACTATTTATGCTACTGCATTTAGTGAAGCAATATAATATTGATTTCCTACTTAATGGGGGGAATCAAGAAGACTGATTTTTTTTTTACTATAAATACACATGAAAACTCATCTATATGCAGTACTTCATAAGCAAAAACCAGAAACAGAACTACTAGTAATTAGAACTGGAAATTAAGGCAATGAAGCAGATTAGTGGAGCACCATTTCTGCTAATCGTGGTGATTATGGCAATTGGGGTCTTAATTTGGGCTCCAAAAAATGTGGAGAGTGCATTTGGAATTAACATAAATCCGTGCACAGTTCCTGAATGTGTAGCTGCATGCAAGAAAATATTGCAGGAGAAATACCAAAGTGCGACATGTGCAACGGGGCCTAGAGGAAAATACTGTATCTGTTTGGGTTGATACTTTATAAGTATTTAAACTCCAAATTACTATATAATTAAAGAGTTGTCTTCAGAATACAGCTCCTTCTATTCTAATCCACTTCTCTTCATATTGCAATGCATTTCTGTGTACCGTACGTTAGAGTTAGAGGCGGAGCTAGAATATAAAGCTTGTGGGTTCGAGATTCTAATTCGTTTATGTTACTGGGTTTTAAATTAATAATTTATATATATTCAATAAAGTTTTTTAAGACAAATACATGGTTTGGACCAAAGTTACTGGATTCGGCCAGTTTTATACTAGCTCCGCCCCTGGTTATAGTTAAGCCAATCGCTATTCCGTAAATCTATTTCTGGGTGATAACCAAAGAGCTCGTTAGACGTTAATGTACGTAATTAAATAGCTATTTCAATAAATAACATTCTTGTTTTTTCCCCTAACGAAGGGTTACTAAGAAATGCTTTGTTTTTATTTGGGTACAACAATCTTATATCCAGACCGATTGGCCTAACTAGGGGCGTTCATGGTTCGGTTTGGGTTTTTCCCAACTCAAGTAAGTCGGTTTTCAAATATTAGGACCAAACCAAACCAATTGAGTTGGTTTTTTATCGATTCAATTTATGTCGGTTTTTCGGTTATTTATCGGATTTTTTCTTAAATATGAGACATACACTACCAAACGCATATTCCGGTGACTACATTTTCAACGTAACACTATCTAATCAATTGCTCTTTGAGAAATCTATCATTTTCAAGATATATTGATGATAAGTGAATCAAATGGTGATGAAGAATTTAAGTACTCAATTAAAAATTAATTATTTTTAATATGAAATAAATTATTGTACTTAGTAAAAGAAAACTACCAATCCATCTAGAATGTAAAGACAAAGAATTAGATTATTATAATAGCAAAGAACTAGACTAAAAATACAAATGACTAATATGTACCATAAAATTTAAAAACTTTATATAAAAATATACATATATATAGGTGTAATAATAAATTTAAATAGCTACTTTTATAGTCGGTATGGTTTGATTTTTTCGGTTATTTTTTGATTAAAACCATAATCAAACCAAATTTAATAGACTTTTAAAATTCAAAACAAAGCCAAACCAAACCTAAAAAGTATTAGTTTTTTTTTAGTCGGTTTGGTTCGATTTTTTGGATTTTTATGAACACCCCTAGACCTAACTAATCCAGATTCACCTTGTGTAGGACCCGTTAAAGGGGTAAGCGCTTCTTACTAGATATTTGTTCGTTCCAAAGGCTCAAACTCGAAACCTCTAATTAAAGACGAAAGGATCATCCATCCCACCACATACCCTTTGGTGGTAGTAAGAAATGCTTCTTCATTGGTAAGAATTACATTGAAGAATATGATTCTGGAAAAAAAACAGAAAAAAGAAAAATCAGAAGAGGAAAAACTTTGAGGTTTGGCCCAAAGTAAAGCAAAACTTGTGTGTTTTAGACGTGGTTATATATATATATATATATATATATATATATTCCCTGTTAGATGCGTATCAAGAAGGAGTCGTTTCGATCAGCTTCATGGCAAGTTATTTAATTTGTTTATCAATCAACTCCATCTAATGACATATTTGCCTGCTTTTCCAAATCTCTTCGTCCAAAGTTTCTTAAGAAAGTCTTAAGGTTAAAATTGTAAATAAAATTTTATCCAAAACTTTAAATTTTAAACTAAATACATATTTTATATTATGCTCGTATATTTCATTTTTATCCAATGAACCAAACATCTATATTTTTCGTTATTAGTAATCCACATATTGTAACTTTATGTATAACTTAGTTCACTAACCAAATGATGCTAACTTGCTAAGAGAAAGACAGTATGTTTGGTATAACGGAAAATATTTTCTTGAAAAATAAGTAGTAATTTTACTCATTTTTCGGTATTTGGTATGCAAATTAAGGAAAATAACTTTCTCAAGAGTATTCATAAATAATTTAGATACAATAAACATGAAGCATAAACTTTCGGACCAACAACCTTCCGAACCCACAAATTCCATAAACTTTAGAATCACTAATCTTTTGAACCCAATGTTTAAACCCGAGCTTCCAAGCACATAAACCTCTGAATTCATAACTTTGGAACTCGTAAAATTTAGAACATGTAAACTGAAAAATGAAAAAACTAGAACTGAAAATGTTTTTTTAAAAATATTTTTGAGGGGCGGGCGCACATGGGGGAAGGGGCCGGGGTCGGTGGGCGGTACAGAAAAACGAAAAAATACAAAAAAGAAAATACAAAAAAAAATTATTATGAAACAGTGCCCTGACTGGGGGCCCATGACAATCTCGCTGAACATGGCCCCTCACTCCGTATCTATAGCATACCGGAATTTCTAAGTAGCAAGGCTCAGTATGAAATCTCCCACATGTAGGGCATGGGACCCTCCGCTGCTGCTGGAACCTCCCACCTGAACGACCCGACTGAGGGAACCTACTCCTATATGAACCGGGTCCAAAATGACCTCGTTACTGATAACTGTGACCTAATGGCGGCACACTGGCTGAGGACTGAGCATATGACTGTGATGGCCCTGAAGTCCCTCTCCCCGGGGTTGACCTCCCACCTGCAACTGAGCTCCCAAGGTTTCCCTCTGTCCGGGCCCTACTACCACTCTCTCTCTCCCTCCTTATCTTCATCTTCCGATCCTCTGTGGCCTAGGCGAATCCCCAAAGGGGTGGATTACTTTCCTAGTATGTGGATTGCAAGCGGGGTCAAGCCGTTCTGTTTACTTGGTTAGTGTAATTGAAATTGCGTAGAGTAAATGACATTCGAGAATGGTTCAGGCGGATTCAAGGTTATATGTAGCGATCGAGGATCTTCAAGGTGTGAGAAGGGCTAGAAATGAGATTTACGGGAAAGGTGTCAAGGCTTGTGGTGTATTTGCATTATCATGGATTCTATCCATCAGTATCTGGAAAGTGAAGGTAATGACTTTAAATTCGCAGTAAGTCTCTTCAGGGTAGGTATTTCTAATGTGGTGCTTTTGGGGATATCTGAGAGAGTATTCAGCGGCTTATGAGCCTTAGATAGCATATTTTATGCTCAGGTTTCGTGTGGTGAGTCTGGATTGAGAGTTGCGGTATTATGACAAGAAGAAGTATCAGTTCGAAGGTAAGTTAGAAGGAACTTGAATAAATAGGACAGATGGTACGGATCGGCATGATAAATGATAAGGGATATGATTAATTCAGTGGGTGTGATGAAGTAATGAGTTGTTACAGGTGTTTCTTAGCAATTCTCTTGGAATTTGGTGACATGCGTAGCTTAGTTGAGTTAGATGGATTCAGTCCTGACGGGTTGGTGTTGTACAAATGTGATTCGGGAGTTCTTAATGGTTTCTACCATGGTTGGAGATGTATATTTCTACTGGCGTGAGGGCCATGTGATGCATAGTGATTTTGATTCTAGATGGGATCAAATGGAAAGTTCTTGGCTAGTTGGGTACGTAGTTGTTTGTGGCTAGGAAGGGATCATGAAGTTCTCATATTTATCATAGGATTGCATGGCGTATGCGGTATTTTGTGTATAGTGGAGAGTGGCATATGTGAGGTCACGGTTCAGTTCTGGAAAGAAGGTCAGAACTGGCAGTTTTAGATGATTAGGTAAAGGATACCACTATTGGGTGGTCGGATGAGAGTATACATTCATTAAGGACAATGTGTTTAAGGCAATGTGTTTGAATAAGGGTGCTTCATTGGTGTTACGACACTCTCTTGTTGGATCGACTACTGATATTTAAGGTTTCTTGGTGACACAGAGGAATTATGGGAGTATCCCTCGTGGAATGATAAGTATTAGGGGCATGTTATATATTCGAGTGGTGAAGTTGGGATCAGATATGGTAAAGTTGTGCGCTTCATGGACTTTGAGACTAAGAGTTATAATAAACAGATTATTTTGTGGTTGTGAACTATGAGGATGCTAGCAGAGCTAGTCAGGTGTTAGTATATGTCAAGATTTAGTCGTTATGAACCGTTGGAGAGTTATCTACCTGATGTGGATGACCAGAGTTGACTTAGAAGTATCGGTAGGCCAATATGGGTGTGTGTTCTACACTGAACCGGAATTGTTGACTCCAAATTGCTATTGTTGAGGGATGTATCATTCGATTGTCATTGATCTTATTCATGCTTTGGAGTGATCTATAAGTTACCTTTCAGTGTTCGAGGAGTTGTGATCATTGGTTGTATGTGCATAGTTTGCGGTTCTAATTAGGCTTATTAACTAGATTTGAGTAAGGTAAGTAATTGGGTGCTGCAGGATTGAGACGTGTTGGTTATGTTATTGTTGGTTCGGGTGGCACGGTATCGTCTGATTTCCCCGTGGTTATGCCAATGCACTTTGAGTAATTGATGTCGAATTTCGCATGGTTATGGATTTTGAGCAGTGTGGCTTGGAGTATTTCATGTGGTCCAACGGTTGGGTGGGATCACACTTTGTTGCATAGTTAAGTAGATGGATGATCCTTGGTGTAGGAATTGTGTGATATGGTTTCACGATGTGTATCAGGCTTTTAGCATGATGTGGTAATGGCAAGAGTAATGACAGGATAGTCCTCTCATGTGAGTCTTCTCTATTTTATGAATTGAGCTCTTAAGATGTTGTTATCGAGTGCACGAGTTGCAAAAGTTAAGGTTCTGGATGGTATTGATTCTGAGCGGGCGAATGGTTGTTGGTTTCTACGTGTTTCTTACATCATCGGCACCATATGAAGGTGTTAAAGCAAGGCTTTGTTTGATAAGAGGTTATTTACCGGTGTTGGGTTGTTATGAGCAGCGATTGGGATTAGGAGTCATCGCTATGAGTATTGAGTCATGCGGTATATTATGTGATTTCATCTTGTGTTGCGGATATGGCCTGATACAGCGTGTTCAGACTATTTCAGCTTATAGTTGTGGGATTAGAACTTGTAAATCATTTCAGAAGTGGAAATTTAGTTCTAAGGTTTATGGGTCAGGATCAGACTTCGAAATTTCAACGGTGTTGTGTTATTAGACCTATATGGGGTAAGGTGACATGGCATCACCTCTGAATATGTGCATGGTAAGTTACACAACAATTTTGGTGGTGTTTGGAACAACTCTAGGAACGTTCGAGGACGAACGTGTGTTTAAGTGGGGGAGAATGTAACGACCCGGCCGGTCGTTCCGTAGAATTTGTATTATAATTACTGTTATTGACTTGTCATAGGTTGGTTATACTGTTATTGATGTGTTAGAGTTGGTAGGCTTGAAATCGGAATGGTTGTAGTGAGAGTTTAGCCACTTAGTCTTTAAAAATAGCTTTAAAGTTGGAAAAGTCAACTGAGAGTTGACTTATTAGTAAACGACCTCGGAATGCGTATTTTATGGATCGAATAGCTTCGTTAGGTGATTTGGGACTTAGGAGTGTGTTCGGAATATTTTTGTGATATCCGGTGTAGAATTATGCTTGAATTGGCGAAAGTTAGTTTTTGGTGATTTTTGGTCGGCAGTGGAAAATAGGCTATCGGGGTCGGAATGGAATTCCGAAAGTTGGAACAGTTTCGTAATGTCATTTTGGATATGTCTGCAAAATTTTATGTTAATCGGAGTTGTTTTGGATAGTTTCGGCATTTGGTGGATTTTAGAAATATCAAAGTTCTTAGGCTTGAATCCGATGTGACTTTGGTGTTTTGAGTTTATATTTAGTGTTTTAAGAGTGAAACTAAGTTTGAATGATCATATGTGACGTGTTGGTATCTTTGGTTGGGGTCCCGAGGGGCTCGGGATTGATTTTGGGTGATTAACGGACTCATTTGGACTTAAAAACATTGATGGTTTTCTGGTTTTGCACAGCAGCAATTTCCTTCACTGCGATCGCGGGGGAATTAATGCAATCGCGGTGAGTTATTTTGGGCAGGCACATTTTTCTCTGTGCGATCGCGAACACTGGTATGCGATCGCGGAGTAGAGGGCCAGCAAAGTTGTGTGATCGCGACTATAGCTATGCGATCGCGATGGGTGGTCTGGGCAGAGCTGTGCGATCGTGGAGTGATGACCGCGATCGCGGAGGTCAAAAGGGGATGATCAGTGCAATCGCAGGGCGTTGACCGCGATTGCGGAGGTCAAACATCTGGGCAGTTAAAATAAAAACCCTTCCGCGACCTAAACCCTTTTTACACCATTTTTGTACGGACAGAGAGCTCTTGAGGCGATTTTTGAAGAGGGAAATCAATGGTATTCGTAGAGGTAAGTATTTTGGACCTTAAAACTCGTTTATGGGTGATTATAGAACATAATCTCAGTATTAAATTCATGGAAATCAATAGAAAAAGGTGGGTTTAGGGCTTGAGATTATGAGACCTTTAGGGGTCGATTTGAGGGGTCAAATGAACTTCGATTTTGGTGTTCTTCATATGTACGGACTCGTGAGAGGACGAAGAACATTTTGGTATAAAAGATTTTGAGTTACGGGACGCGGGCTCGGGGGTCGGGTATTGACTGAATTCGAATTTTTGAGCTAAATTCGATATTTTTCAATTGGAATTTATTCCTTGAGCATAACTTGATGATAATAAAATCTGAACATGGTATCCGGAAGGACATTATATATATACAAGAATGATGATTTCAAGATGCAACATATTCATTCAATCAACCACCAAATCTCTAATGATGTCAAGCTTCAAGGATGTGAATTGATGCTCTCATCAGGGGAGTTAATACGCGTTGTGCACTTTTTTTCTTACAAGGTTTTATCCCACTGGGTTTCCTTGCAAGGTTTTTAACGAGGCAACCAAGGCGTATTGTTAGATATGTGTACTCTTTTTCCTTTACAAGAATTTTTTCCCACTAGGTTTTATTTTAGTTAAGGTTTTAACGAAGCACATTATTTGTTGAATAGACATTCAAGGGTGGTGGTGGTGGTGGTGGTGGTGGTGTTATAAATAGAATTCTATTTAATGTGAATGTCTATATTCTAGAGAGATCTTAGGGATTTTACTTGGTGGCTAAGTCATTCTTTCCCTATAAATAGAGGAGTCATATTCTATTGTAATTCATCCCAAAATTCAATAAAATTCCCTCTCTTCTTTCTCTGCGATATTGTTCTTCTATTCTTTACTTTGGCGACTATTGAGTTGTGAAACGGCTTTTTAAAGCTTATTTTCAATAGTACTATATATACTTGATATGATTTGGGCTGTAAGCCATGTTTGGGGCCTAGTGCCGACCTGTTTACCCCTTGGAGGATGTTTTTCCTATTTCCCTCACTGATATGTTATGATTTTTCACTCAGTCCTTCATGTGAAATTGTTTTGATACTCAGAGTATTTTGATACTATTTCTTGAAAATGAAACATTGTTTTTGGGTCGAGAACCCGGTATATTTATGGCTTGAAGGGCAAATTGAGAGTGTCTGACTGAGTGAGGCTTTCAGGCCTATGTTGTGAGGATATGAGGGAGGCTTTCAGGACGATATTGTGAATGATTTATGCCATGATGTGGCTTGTTATAGCGCTTGGGTTGTAGGAGCCCCTCTGGAGTCTGTACACACCCCCAGTGAGCGCAGGTACCTACTGAGTGATGATGATTGCCCGCGGAGCTGACACTGAGTGATTGTGAAGATGCCTGATGGGCTGATACATAGTGATTGTGAGAATGCATGATGGGCAATTGTTACGAGAAATGATTTTGGCCCGAGGGGCAGTTTTATGAAAATGATTTTTACCGAGTTCTTAAACTATAAACCACTTGTTTTCAAACTGGTTCTTATTGAGAATTTTACTGAGATGTATTGATATTATACTTGTTTCAAAGGATTTTATAGCAATTGGTTTTCAAACTTATGTAATTGTTGTATACTTTTAGAGACGTGATGTTTTACTATTTTTGTGAATTGGTGTATCTGTACTGTGTGTTTTATAATTCTCAGACTGTGATTTATTTTCATTACTACTGAGTTGGCGTACTCATAAAGACTCCTTGTGCATTTGTGCACAGATCCAGGTACCGATTTGGAGCAGTAGCCATTTTTGATTGTTTGCAGCAGCTTTACGGGATTTAGAGGTAGTGTCCAGCGTCCGGAGCTTCTCCATTTCCCTTCCTTTATTAGTATTAGTATTTATTTCATAGACATTGATTAAGACATTAGCAGAGCTTGTTTATTTCTTAGATGCTCGTGACCATATTGACTCCAGTCTTGGGAGGTTTTGTTTAGATTATTATTGGGGCGCTAAGATTTATATAAATTATTATTTTGCTATGTTGCTATTTATCATTGAATTGTGAAGTATTATAATACAAAGAATGGGCAGTTGTGTGATGGTTGGCTAGCCTAGTTCCACGATAGGCGTCATCACGGCCTGTTAGGATTTTGGGTCGTGACAGATATAAATAACGTTATTCTCATAAGCAATAGTTTAGTCATTAAGTGGAGGCACTCAATAAATCATTTTGCTAAACCAATTTGTTATGTAAGACAATTTATCAAGATGAACTTCTTGAATAGAAAATCTAGAAATTATGCTCTAAATTAAATTATTGAGCAATTACCTCGCAAACACCAGGTTGCGGGTTAATAATAGTCGCACATGTAAGCATCTCATAGATGCATCTTATGTGGTATACATGGCAGGTGAATGGGAACATATTCACCTTTGATATTTCCAGGACTCATGGGATTCATTCCCAATTTTAGTTGGTCTATCAATTAATGAGAACAAGCAACATAAGAAAATTCGTAAAGAACTTCCTAGTTCTTTAATATTTACCCATATGAACTCTCTTTTATTTTTGCACATCATACTTAAATTTATATGGCTAAACTAGTTATGTCAACTAGATAAATTATCAATATTGATAAAGTTCAGGTTTACACCATGACGTGTTCAATTATCAATGAACTCCAAGTTTATTATGATATGGGTTTTTATATCAATAAACATCCACTTTATTGTGGTATTCTTTTATTTTGGTAGTTCAAACTGGAGAATAAAGCGGATAACTTTTCACATACATATTACCCCGCTACAAGTTGTAGTAATAGAAAATATTAAATCTTTCCTTTATTTATAATCTCGGTATAACCAATCACTTTCGCGAATACTTTAGAAACTCAATAAGTTTCTTTGAGACTTACTACAACATGATAATCAATTGTATTCCTCCAAAACAGTAATAATTGGCTCTTCCAGAGCTCTCAATGAATTTGGTACTACCACATATTCATCAACATCCATGTGGTGAATATCACTTTCAAGGAGAAAGTTATAAATTATGGTCATTGTCAAAATTATATGCAAGATTAGTGTTATCCTTTAGTAATCACATTGCCAAAATATTTTGGCGTACAATAGGTACATGACCAATGACCATTCATACCATAATAATGACATTATTTTATTATATCATCTCAAACCTTCTTTTAGAGCTGAGTGTGGTATATTCACTACCACTAGCACGTTCATATTCTTTCAAGAATGAATATATATTCATAAATCAGATGTTGTCACATTCTCATCATGAATGGACCATAATCATCTATATGTGCTTTACAAAAGCTTATGTCAAATCGATGACAAATATTACTTTCAAAGAGTGAAAGATTATTTTGAGAATTCTTATTATTCTCATTATCACAAATATGACGATTATAATTTCGTCTATTGCCACGTCCACATCCATTGATACCTCCATGGTAATAATTTGTCTTCTTTCAGACTTATCACGTATTGCTATCACATTCTCTTAAAGGGATGAGAATGAAGCAAATTCAATGGGACGGGTTTCCACTTTCTTTTTGCCCACAATCATACATGAATTTGATCATGGCAAGGCATAGAAATATTACCACTTTGGTGGTTATAATTTCTTGCAAACTCTATAGGAGTTATAATCAAATTATATTGTCTTTGCTTGTATTTAAAATCAAATTATAAAACTTCAAGAATTTAAAAGAGAAAAATAAAGTAAAATACTTACCTTAAATCCAGAATTTAATCATGAATGAGGTTCATGGAACAATTGACAATCATTATGCTCAATCTCAAAGCTTCTACTCAATTGATTAGAGTCTCGTGCTGATAACGTGTTATGAAACAATAAAAGAAGAAGAACAATATTGCAGAGAAAGAGAGAGAGGGAATTCTTATTGAATTTTGGGATGAATTACAATGAATAAGACATCTATTTATAGGGAAAGAGTGACTTAGCCACCAAGTAAAATTCCTAAGATCTCTCTCAAATATAGACATTCACCTTATAACAGTTTTAAAAATAAAAATTGGGGGGGACGGG
>ML264255.1:136365-164097 GCA_005239495.1 Nicotiana undulata
GGGGATGTGATGGAAAAGAAAAAAATTGAAATCTGAAGAAAAGCCTTTTTGGAGAGAGGGGGTGGGAGAAGTGAGGTAAGGGGGTTAGATGTGAAGGTAGGTTGAGTTTTTGGAAAATATTTTCCTAACTTTTTCTAGGGAAATCATTTTCCTTCAATTTCGCGAAAATGTGATATCCAAGGAAAATAATTTTCAAACTATTTTGTACAACCAAATAATAAAAAATAAGAAAATATTTTTCAAAAAAAAATTTCCGTCCTACCAAACACACCCTTAGAAACTCAGTTAGGCCATCAACGAACTACCAAATGACACCTGATTTTCATACTTAAAAACTCAAAAGATACATTTTTCCTTTTAAGCTTAATCCATATCTTTTCGGGCCATAACCAAGAACGTAATCAATCCCCTGCAAATCATAACACATAGTGGTGCTCCAATATTCATTTTCCAAATTAGTAAAGAGAGAGACAAACTCAGAAATTTTCCATTTATGATTAGACCTAAACTTAATACAGAAATTAAAGCAGTACACGTGTAAAAGAAGCACAGAGGAATCGCCAAAACGTTGATTCCTTATTGGACAGAGATTATATTAATATGGCTAGTGGGATGTGATACTTCATATCTTAATTTTAATTGCGTAATACTAAGACCCGAGATTACAATATTGTAAGCGTAATTGAATATTGGTTACCTACAAATTTTCACTATAAATAGACGAAAGAAGAAGAAAAACTAAACCAATTAAGAAGTAAAGGCAATGAAGAAGAGTGAAGCTATGCTAGTAATGGTAGTTATAGCAATTGGGCTCTTAATTTGGGCTCCAAAAATTGTAGAGAGTGCATTTGGGATTGACATAAATCCATGTACAGTGCCACAGTGTATAGCTGCATGCAAGAAAGCCTTGAATGTCAGGTACCAAAGTGCAACATGTGCCACTGGCCCTAGAGGAAAATACTGCATCTGTTTGGGGTAAATGGTATTACTAGGTACTGTATACTCCGCTTTATTTAATAAAGCGGCGGTGAAGATACTACTGTCATATAAAATGGAACAGAGGAAGTAATAAGATTCTTTCTAATCCACTTCTCTTTGTATTGCATGAGAGGAGGGAAGGAAGGCTTGTCGTTGGGTTTTTCTACTGTAATATTAAGCCAATCAAAAAAGCAGACATATCCCTTGTTAGCTCTGGTCCATATATATACTCTTTGCACGACACATTATTCAGTTGAAAATATTATTATTTCTATGCTTTTCGGTTATTCGCTTCTGCATTTCCACGAAATATAAATTCTATCAGGTGTTAAAACCTCTGAGCATCTCCTTATAACAAGAACAACTACTACCCAGTAAAATCTCACAGAACTCCTTATCGTAAGTAGAATTCACATACTAAGCATTTCTATCCACGCTCTGAAAAAAATATCATTGTTTTTCGACCTTGACCCAAAGCAACAAAAATAACCTCCCAATTTTTCAAATCAATCAATGTTGCACACTTGGTTTTATCACATTTAGCCCACGCCAGAAACTATTTACATTCGGTAGCCGAAAAGGTGTATAAAATTTGTATAGTTTTTATATATAACATACAGAATATATATACATACACAAAAAAATACAACTTTCATACAAATTTTCGGCTATCAGTTTTACAGCGGCTATACAATGTCAATTTTCCAAAAACATTTGCAGTTGTTTAAAAGTCTTTCCATGATCAAACTAGTAATGAAGTTAGCATATAGTTAGTTACATTGAAATTTAGGAGAAGCAGCACAGTTCAACTGAATAGCAAATGGATCTTTTATTTGTTAATCAGGCACAGGACATTCATCATCAGGAGAATATCTGAAGAAGAAAACTAATGTTGAATCTCTCTACTTACAACATCAAGCTATGCTGCTACTTTGAGATTTGGCAGAAGCATGATCACTCCATCTAGATACCCCCGCGCTAAATATCTTCTGCAACATGTCCATTCTCTCTGTAACTAATGACTCTTCTAATTCCTTCATTTGCGCATGTTGCTTCTCCATCATCAGGTTCAGAGCTTCGACATGTTTCATTTTACGTTGCAACTTCTTCACCTACATGTAATGGAAAGACACATAAGTGATAAGCCAAGCCAACCAAAGATATTGAGGGAAGAACCAAACTACAATCACGCTTCTCTATATCAGCATCCCTATATTACAGCCATTCACTATAAAAGCCAACTTTTCCTCGGAACTGATTTTTTAACTTATATTTTACCTCTATAATAGCTTTTTACCTATAACAATAACAACCATAATTATAGCAAAACGCTCTTTGTAAAATTACCCCTCTATAACAGCCATATAAAATCACTAAGATTACTAATAATAGTTTTAAAAATATGCACACAATCTTTTCATTAAACAAAATTTTTATTTGTGTAAGATATAAGATTTGAAGATTTGCACATGGTATCTTTTCAATTGGACAAATTTCAAAAAATACCTAGATTGAAAATTTAAATATTAAGCTCTTAGTTGTCTTCAAGGAAAAACTGTTGGACCTTTTTGCTGGAAATTTAGACACGAATCTTCGTCAAGTCAAGCGTTATACCGCTAGTAAAGTAAGAGAATAAATCTACAAAACAAGCTACAATTATAAAGTTCTTCCATCAATCTTGAAAGACTTTATTTTTCTAGGTAGCTTAAAAATGTCTGCCTTAGAATTTAAATCTAGATACGTTTAGTTATGAATTTATTAATAATGTATTAGCTTTCTTCAATATCTAACTAGTCAAATATGTATATCCTTTGAGATTTTAAATTTGAATGTTCTTATCTTTTATATGTAACATTAAAAAAGAAATATAATTGATTTTTGAATAATTTTTATCCATAACATCCAAAAAATATTTAAACTCAAATGTTGTTGTAGGTGTACCATGAACTTAAGAAGCTAGAAAATGAAAAGCATGTACAGAATCAGAGGATAATAAAGCACAAGTGTTTAGACTTCTCCGAATATGAAGAAAGCTCTCAGGTCCAATTCCTGACCCAGTTTTCATTTTCTTTTTCTTTTTCTTTTTCTTTTTTACGAAAAGGCTTCTTTCATTTTTCTTTTTCTTTTCCCCAAACTTGTTCTGAACCATAAATTTACCTGTGCTTCGACTAAAGTAGAAACCTGATATTCTACTTCTCTCTCTTCCTGATCAGCCAACAATTTGGCATGAGCAGCAGCAGCACCGAGAGCAGTTGCAGTTGCGGCCCTCATACGTAAAGTTAGAGGTATAGTATTCCTTTGGGAGACTGCCACCTCTGTTTCTGCAAGACAACGTAACCACAAAATTGATAAAAAGAGAACATAACCATGTGAATACATGACTGACAAGTTGTGACCATGAACCAACTTTTAGCAGTTGCTCCAGTCTGATTGGATATTAAAGAGACAAAAAAAAAATGATAACTATCACGGCGTAAATACCTGAGCTGGCAGGCTTTTCCTCCCCTTTAGCACTTTCATCTTGACTCCCTCTGAGAATATGACAATACAATTTCATATAAAAGTAATTTTAGAACACTGTAATGATTATTTAGCCAAGATGTAATGAAATCAAGATACAAACATTATAATGCCGAATATACATGATGGGGAATTCTACAAGATTAACTGCAGAGACTGAAACAAATGTTAAGAAACAAGCTGATAGTTAGTATTGTTCTTCACCTATCACTTTTTTAAGGAATTGAAGAGAAGAGGAATGTCTTAACGGAATAGGTTACCTTTCAGAATTACCCTTTATGAATAAGTATTAAGGTAAGCCAAATTTTTTCACGTGTTCTAAATTGCTAATATAGTTAATAGTATCTTTTGGAACAAAAATGACCATTTCCGTAAAGGAGATATAGAAAGACTGACATGAAAATGAATGGAGAAAGTATAAATTATTCACCAAAAAAAGGAAGGAGAATTAGTTACCTCTCTGTCTCACTGATATCAGCAATTGATCCCAATCCATCATCATCTTCATCAAAAATGTCCGTTGAACACTGGTTCTCGTAGCAAAGGGCGGTAACAGCAGCCTCGGCTGCAGATGCTGTGATATGTGGACCAACAGCACCAGAGATCCGAGCCACCTGAATAGAACAGATCACCAATTTTTTACAAGACTAATAAATGTGGAAGTTGCAACAAAGCAAGACGACCTCAAGACCAAACGCCAACCGCGTTTCAGTAATTTACTTATGAAACCATAAAGCTATTTCTTTCACATCTTGGAATGTTCAGAACAATCAAAAGCCACATTTAGCATTTTTTCCTTCTTGGGCTTCCTAATATCCTGTGTTTAACATTTTTTAAACTGCTTATTTGCTCGATATGCTTTCCACAAACAAATAGAACATAATTTGATCAACTAGACACAATGGCAACAATGGTGAGTTGTGTACCTGTTTCATCAGGAAACTACTGGCTTCTGAAATTGGAGCCCTGCGTATTTTCTTGAGAGGAGGGGTTTCGTTTTCAGCATCTCCATTCTGTTGATGCTCCTGGTTCTGCTCATGAGATTGATTTCCAGGTGTTTCTCCAGACTCACTCATTGCACTTTGAGCTTGATCCACACTGCTTACCTCACCATTTGTGTCCAAAAGTTTAATCTTTTTATGAATAGAACCAAGCATAAGATCCCCGAAAGGCAACTGTATAAGCTTTGAGATACAATCCAGTTTACTCTTTGTTTTGACATTTTGAGCAACAAGATCCCAGTCATCACCATGCTTCAGTACAGATTCTAATAGGACTAGGGTTTCTGCTTCAGTCCAGACAGCTTTGGAGTTCTCACCATCCATCAACTTGAACTCATCCACCAATTTGTCCTTATCATAATTACCACTTTTAAAGCACTTCTCGCATAAATTATAGCTTGCATTCTGGATAAAACAGAGATAAGCAATCAAGACAGCTGCTATTCTGAATATACCTATTTTCCAGAGTCCTGTAGCTTACTACGTACAAATTATTTCAAAAAAAAAAATGGCCGCATTCATAACATAAGTGTATACAAGACAAATGCTACAGATCAACCTGGCAAATCATCATGCACCGACATACACATCTTGTTTATTAAACTCTCTAAGAGGGAAACTATCATAAGAAACTGACAAGCAAGCGCAAAACAAAGAAACATGGCCTATTTAGGGGTTCTTAATACATCGATTTGAAGAGCCAGCGCCGTGTAAGTTTTTCTAAAAATTTAGCGATCATCAATACAGATAGTTCCATCAGAGAGTATTTTGCATCTCGAGGTTATAGCTTAATAGATCTCCTAACAACTTTTTTGTCTTTTGTTATATAAACAATTTTGACAAGAGCCAAGAGTAACCTATAGAAAGAAAAAGACAATAGTCAAACCATACATTGCAGCTTATCTAAGTCCTAGTGATAAGCATTTAGGTCCTAAATTTTACTCGCTTTGTCACTGGCCTTTCAATAAAGATAGACTCAAACAGCTCACTTACTAACCCAACAGAAATAATATATACACAACCAGTTACTAAGTCCACAGATACACAAAAAGTTTTTACAGAGACAAAGTGATCCACCATATCATGCTTAATTCCTGATCATATAATCCGTGCACCAATATTGAGCTCAAAATGATAATTCTTGAACACCAAATTATGTTTTCCACGCTCTATTGTGATTAATACATAGTACTAACTAGAATTCAAAACAAATAAAGAAAACAAGCAAAGAATGAAGTCAAACTACTCAAGAAAACTTACAAAAATACCTTGATGCACTCATAATGACCCGAAGCACACTGTTCTTTGCAACTATCACACACAACAATTTCCTTCTTTTGCTGATCCGTCAACTCCCCATAAACATCCGAATAGGACGCCAAAGGTGATGCCTTCACTACACTATCTGCCACATCACCACTCCTCCCCCTGCCACCACTTCCGTCCCCGACGACCACCGGAGACGGAACCGGCACAAGGGGCTTCAAAGAATGAGGAGCTGCCACAACCCTAACCCCATGTGGGGCCCCTTCTTCAACCCTAATCCTCCAGTTTTCATCCTCCTTATTATCCTCTTCCGCCGCAGCACCAATACCCGCCGGCGCTATTTCAGCATTACTAGGGTCAAAATTGATCAAACCCCACTTCTCTAAAAAAGTGAAAACCTTGTGGAGAACACTTATGTCGCCCACTAATGACTTTCGGACCTCCGTGAAACTGAGCTTTCGGGTCGGATCCTCACGGTAGGAGGTAATAATGAAGTCCCTGTACTCTTTGTAAATCCTGGGTGTCCTTGTAATCGAACTGCCATCGAAGAATTCGCGTAATGATAGCCTCTCTACTTCGTGTATGCTTTGCCAAGAAAACCAACCTTTTTTTTAATTCACACAATAACCAAAAAAAAACGTATAAATTAGAGATAATTTCAGAAAAATACAAAGAGGGGAGGGTTTTGTGGGTTACTTACTTGTGTAACTAGGGATTGTATAAAGGTCGTGGTCAGGCTCGTCGGAGGGTTTTAGGTGATTAGGGTTTTGGGAGCGAAATGTATCCATTAATTTGTAGTGTTAAAACCTCGGTATTCGTCGGGTCTAGTTGAGTCGTTCCGAAAGTGCAGGAGATTTACCTTTTTCAGTTCTTCAATTTATTCATATAATTCTAAAAACAAAAATAGGATGGTCTGAAAATTGTTTTTTTAGATTGTTTGGAATCTATTATTTTCTTCAAAGATTGTTTGAGTTTATAATTTGTACTAGTTTTAGTGTACGCGAGTTGTGCGTGTACCCATTGTATAGGTCAGAATCTGTCAATGAGGTCGACGCCAAAGGAAGCAGTAAGGGGTCGACTGAGTCGTGCTCACGCTCGTAGAATACGACCCCATCCAACTATCTCGGACATACCCGACATCGAGCCAATGATGAGTTTGCACGGTGAAACGTCTACCGTGAAGTATAGGGGGGAAAGATAGAACCAATAGAGAACTTGCTAGTTAAGGACTACTGGACAAACGGGAGCATAAGGAGTATAAATAAGAGGTGAGAAGACCAGAAAAAGGGGGAATCTGAACACTAGATGAGGAGATCGAAAGAGAATCTCTAACAAGGGGAGTAGCCAAGATTTAGAAGAAAAATCCCAAGGGCCTCCGCAGTCGATTCAGTGACAATCGATCCAACATCCTTGAAGAAGCGTTCATCCTTCCTTCATCTTTACGAGTATGGGATAACGCATCAAAGATGTAGCTTGTCATTCATACTCGGTGCATTTTGTAAATATCATAAGAGTTAGATAAGCTTGATTCCACCTAATGTTCATGTTCAGTATGGTTTGGTCTAGATTTGATTATGTTTGATTAGGATTTACCCTTCGTCTCTGGGGATTTCCTAATCCAAATTTTAGTTCCCTCTAGATCTCAAAACCGACCAAAAATATGTATAAAAAAAACAAACGGTTAAAACAACCAATCTAATCTAGGTTAGGCCTTCACATGACAATAAAGGGGGCTCGTCATATACATGGTGAAAGCGGAATCACGACCTACATGCGCTTGGCATGACCGTGATCTCGTTTGACGTATGCGTCTCACACGTCGGCCTGCTTTTCCGCCTCTTGGTAAGAGACAATAGCCCGTCGCGTGATCCCTTAAGATAGCGAACACATCCCACCCCATCTTCATACCCGCATATACTGGGTGATTTGTGAACGGAGTATGACACGTTTTCCTTATTCGTGCATATCTGACGGATTCGGACTGGGACTCGGCCTCAATATCCCAACGAGCAAATATGCGTCAAAGATTCCAACCCGCGAGAGGTCGGGACGCAACTAACGACGAGGCCAAGTACGGCCACCTGATTTGAAACCATCGTTGGGACACATGGCGAAGCAAGTAGTCGTGCAACGCAATCCCTCCTTCCTCCGTCTCACGGAGCCAAGGTAACCGAACTTCATTATTTTTTGACTTATCACGTTCTTCTGTTAGTACGAAACAGGGACATGAACACTTCCGGAGTTGCACCAAGGAGGGACTTGCCCATGAGGCGCCTAGTATTCTCCAATAAAAGCAAAGTTCAGCGGGCTGGGACTCGCCCATGAGGCGCCCAGTATTCTCCAATAAAAGCAAAGTTCAGCGGGTTAGGACTCGCCCATGAGGCGCCTAGTATTCTCCAATAAAAGCAAAATTCAGCGGGTTGGGACTCGCCCATGAGGCGCCTAGTATTATCCAATAAAAGCAAAGTTCGGCGGGCTGGGACTCACCCATGAGGCGTCCAGTATTCTCCAATAAAAGCAAAATCATACGAACTGAGGCTCGCACACGAAACGCAGTACTCTCCAATGGAAGTAAAATTAAGCGAGCGGAACTCGCTACAACACACGCGTAAATAATACCACGACGAGTGGCGTCCTGCAAAAAGATAATACAATAGGGTTATCATTTCGACTTCGTTCGAAATAACACCCTTACGGCCATCGGCCGCTGCCAAATTAAAGGAAAGCTCGACCTCGCTCGACTCTACAATGGGTTATCATTTTGACTTCGTTCGAAATAACACTTTTACAGCCATCAACCGCCGCCAAATTAAAGGAAAGCTCAACCTCACTCGACTTTAAAATGGGTTATTATTTCGACTTCATTCAAAATAACACCCTTACGGCCATCGGCCGCCGCCAAATTAAAGGAAAGCTCGACCTTGCTCGACTTTACAATGAGTTATCATTTCGACATCGTTCGAAATAACACCCTTACGGCCATCTGCCGCCGCCAAATTAAAGGAAAGCTCGACCTCGCTCGACTTTACAATGGGGTATCATTTCGACCTCACTCAAACCAACACCCTTACGGCCATCTGCCGCCCCCAAATTAAAGGAAAGCTCGACCTCGCTCGACTTTACAATGGGGGTATCATTTCGACCTCGCTCAAACCAACACCCTTATTGCCATTGTCCATCGCCAGGTGAAAAGAAAGCTCGGCCTCGCCCAACTATCGCAAGGGGTTATTAGTTCAACCTCACTCGTTGGGACACCCTTACGGTTATCATTCGTCGCCCAATGAAAACTGTCGAATCCCGATATTGTTCGAACATACAAGACGAAACCAAATGTCCAAGATAAAAGAGGCTTCCTCGAAGTTCAAGGAGGATATTCATCGCTCTGTATGTCGACTACTCCATCCAGACTGATGAAGGGACTAGGCAGACGAGGAACTTTCCAAATGCATGTGTTGAACGGAATGTGTAAGCTTACTCCAACGAACGGAATGGGAAAAACAATACGCAACATTCCTCGCACCACCCTACACTAACATTCGACATCGCTCGAATTATCAACATTCGACCTCGCTCGAACTTTCTTACGCCCGACTGAAGGCCATCCCCAAGCCGGCCTATGAGAAACCTACTAAGAACGACACAACGAAATAAGACAGCACAAATCAAAATCGGCCTCGACCGACGTCATAGGTCCAAAGTGACCACAGTCGGATTTAAGGACTTGTCACAATAAAGTCTAAAGGTCCACACAAAAGTATGCAACGAAAGAAAAATCAGTCGAAAACAAACCAAGAAGATATACAAAAATAAAGGTTGAGCAATCGTTCCATTCACAGGCGCAACAACTGCATCTTACAAAAGGCCAGAATAGGCCCACAAAAAAAAACGAAAACAAACAAGAAAATAAAAAATAAAATAAAAAAAGGAAAAAGGGAAATCTAAGTATAAAAGCTGCAACAACGCTCTCACTTGGCATCATCTCCACCGGCTCCCCCGTCATCATCGTCATCAGGAAGCCCAACTTCAACATCAGCACTCCCACCAGGCTCCGGTGACGCGGGGTCATAGCCACAGTTGACATGAGCCTCGCGTGCCCTCGCTCGAGCGCCCTCAAAGGCAGCCTCAAAAACACTTCCCGCTTCCCACAAACCCTTGTATATGTCTCGCTGGGCCTCAACATAAACCCACAGCTCATGCAAGTGGCGAGGGGCGGCGGCAGAGGCAGATTCAACCTGAGCCAACAACCGCGCCTTCTCAACCTCGAGGGACACGACCTGGTCTCCCAAACTCGAAGCTTCCTAATCAATCTCACTGATGTGCTCCTCGAGCATGGCCTCCCTCAATGTGGTCGTCGCCCTTTTCAGACTCCTACTCGGACTTGAGGACGCGGATGGTGTCTTCTAGCGCCGCTGCCCTCGCCAAAGCTGATTCTCGAGCACACTCGGCTTGCTCCAACACGACCATTTTCCCTTCCAATTCGGCCAACTTCCGCGCCCATTTTGCACTGAGAGCCTCCACCCTGACAACGCCTTGTTCAAGCTCAGCTTGCAATGACCGCACTCTGGCTTGAAGGTCCTCGCACTCCGCGGCGACCCCCTTACCCACCTCGAGCTCCTCATTCTTGGCATAAAGAAACTCCCCAAGCTTACTGCACCTGCGGATAGACCGCATCAAATCCTCATCCCTTCTCTCTAACTCCTCCCTAGAAGACCGGCTACCAGTACCCGCTCTACGCCGATCACGCAACTCACGACATCTGTTACGATACCGCTGATACTTCTCGACCATTTTCTGGAAAATTTCGGCCCGCGTCTCAGCCCTACAAGCACTTTCAACTTCCAGCATGTAAGTCTGCGAAAAGGGGAGAAAGGATTAGTAAAAGTAAAGGGTCACAAAGCAAAGACGACAAATGAACTTACCCTTAAGCTCATCGCGACTACACCACGTGACATCTGAGAATCACTGACCGCTTGAAGAGCTCCACTCTTAGTAGGAGAACAGAGAAAATCGAACTGTGGCACCAACTCCACCGTATCCTGTAGCAGATTAAGATTCGACGGTATCTCGAGAATACGGGAAGGCCCCTCCGCCATTACCACAATCATGGTAACGCCCTCATCGAACATCCTCACGTCCTTAGGGTCGATGTCGGACTCAGTCTCGTAGTCCTCGACCACGATGCCTTTCCCTATCTGTTCAGTCGAAGAAGGAGCACGGTTCTGCCGGGATGATAAGGGTCTGCTATGAATGATTATGGCCGCCTCAGGACCCCGTGCCTCCGACACGCTAGCCTCCCGAGCGCCCGTCACGGGATTCTCCTCTGCCTCCTGATCGACCCCGTACCCGACCTCAGGAACCATCAAAGTGGGGTCACCCCTCAAAGACGTCTCAGCTACAGGGGTCTCATCCAATATTACCCTCTGCCTCTTCGACGGGGCCTCTCCGATGCCGACGATGGAAGATTCGCATGTCAAGCGAACTGCTGGAACTGGAGTCTCAGGTTGGGGAGCAGCCTCTAAACGTACAGTTTCGGCCATAGGCGCGGTTCGACTAACAGCCGGGTTCCCCGTGCCTTCACTTATAGAAGTTATTGGCACGGGTCGGACAGAGTCCATCGATTGGCGGAACGCTAGCGGGGGAGACCTTGCCCTTCTTGGACCTCTCCGACCTGTCAAAACAAAGCGCAACTCCACGTAAGTATAAAGCATAATGCAAGGCAAAAGTGCGGCTATGGCCGAGACAAAACAACTTACTAACTGTAGGTCTGCACCCAAACCTCTCGCGGAAGCGCGTCCACTCACG
The DNA here is from genome assembly GCA_005239495.1 of Nicotiana undulata. Classification (NCBI taxonomy): domain Eukaryota; kingdom Viridiplantae; phylum Streptophyta; class Magnoliopsida; order Solanales; family Solanaceae; genus Nicotiana; species Nicotiana undulata. The sequence continues at coordinate 147,933 of ML264255.1, forward strand.
AATCCCTACGATGTGAGGCAGAACCGAAGCCACCCATTCACGGATGTCCCCAACTAGCGGAGGAGGCGACCTCTCAGCTGCAGCAAAAATAGCATGAGCAAACAACCAACGACCATCTAGCGAGATCACCAGATATGAATAACTAATCGACATAGCAAAAAGTGAAAGGCGAAGGAATACTCACGGGAAAAATTCCACGTCTCGGGGAATCCGGCGGGGTTGGACACCAGATGTTCCATACGAACGAAGAAGAAACTCTCCCAAAAATGACGATTGGTCTTGACATCCATTCCGACCACCAGGCCCTTCGTACCCTATGGCGGAGGTGCAACATAGTACCCCTTTGGAAGTGGGAAATGAAGAGATGCATCATGTGTCAGAGAGAAACGCCACGGCCAGCCAGCTCAGCATATTTGGTAAGCATCAGAAAAAGTTTGTATATGTGCGGAGTAAGATGAGCCGGGCACACCTCATAAAAACGGCAGAAGTCTGCGGCCAATGAGGGAAGAGGGAGCGTGTATCCAATGACGAAAGGGTACGCGTAGAAGGCGTAGTACCCTGGGCGATGCAAGTGAACTATATCACCTCCCGCTGGGACAAGTTCGATGTGTTAGAGGTTCCTCCACTTGATTTTGAAGGCAGCAAGTGCCGCAACATCCATCACTGAGAGCGTCGACCTAGGCTCATCCTCAGAGGCGTGGTGAAAGTCATTTTGTGGTTTCCTCGGGCGGGGCACCACCTCATCCACCGTCGGAAAACTCTCGCCCTCCACCAAATTTGTCTCCTCGTCAAGGGAGGGGGCAACATTCTCCGGCACTGGAGCATTGATAGTTGGGTTAGGGTTCGAAGAAGAACTGTCCATTGTAAATAAAAGCAGGAGTCGGGAATGTGAGAGAAGATTATGACAGTCACAAAGGTTGTTTGCACTCTTGGAAAGTATGAACAAGCGAGAAAAAACAGGTGATTTCAAAGAATTCTTCTTGAAAACGATTTGGATAATGTCATATCAAGACAAAAGCCCCATATTTATAGATGCAGAAGCACCGGTTGCAAAAATGAAGCACCGCCTTTTTTAAAAAGTAACGGAAGGGGCACAAGAAACGATGCGACACTCACCAAACAAATGTGTGTCATAATGACACCTGATGAATTAATGTCACTTGAACTGACATACGGGTCTGGCGATTCCCTCGAAACGTCACGTATTCACCTCATTGAGGAATGCACGTCCACCACCCAAGACTGGCTTCAACGTTCAAAGCGACAAGATTCGCTCACCGTGCTCGTCCAAAGACGACCAAATGCTCAGATTTCGACGTTCAAAACAACAAGGTCCGCCCATCGCGCTCGCTCAAAGGCGACCCCAACAGGCGGATGGACTAACTATATAGGTCAAAATCTGTCCATGAGGTCGACGCCAAAGGAAGCAATAAGGGGTAAACGAGTCGGGCTCACGCTCGTAGAATACGACCCCTCCAACTATCTCGGCCATACCCAAGATCAAGTCAATGATGAGTTTGCACGGTGAAACGCATGCCGTGAAGTATAGGGGGAAAGATAGAACCAATGGGGAACCCACTGGTTAAAGACCACTGGACAAATGGGAGCATGGGGAGTATAAATAAGAGGTGAGAAGACCAGAAAGTAGGGCTGCTTATCGGGCGGATTTGGCGGTTATTTACTCTTAACGGTTTGGCTTATCGGTTATCTGCTTTTAAATGTATTAATCCGCTAGCCACCCGATAAGATATCAGGCGAATTGGTATCAATTTACCTCTTATCGGGCGGTTTATCGGCCTAATTCAACATATATTACGTGCATTAATTGTTTGCTAACAGTCTAGCATACAAGTTCAGAAATCGAAATTACACATTGAGTCTACATATAGAAATCAAAAATCCAGTGGAACTCTATGGAAGGGTTTTTTATATTATATATATATATATATATATATATATATATATTCTTAACGGGTTAACGAATTATCCGTTAAGAAAATTAATAATCCGCCCCCAAACCGATAAGCCGTTAATAAAAAAAATTCAATCCATTCCCCGTCCGTTAAACTGTTAATCCGATATCAACAAGCCATTAAGCTTCGGTTTCGGATCGGTTTTCGGTTTCAGATCGGTTTTGAACACCCCTACCAGAAAGAGGGGGGGATCTGAACACTATTTGAGGAGATCGAAAGAGAATCTCTAACAAGAGGAGTAGCCAAGATCTAGAAAAAAATTCCCAAGGGCCTCCGCAGCCAATTAAGTGACAATCGATCCAACATCCTTGAAGAAGCGTTCTTACTTCCTTCATCCTTACGAGTATGGGATAACGCATCAAAGATGTAAACTTGTCATTCATGCTCGGTGTCTTTTGTAAATATCAGAAGAGTTAGATAAGCTTGATTCCACCTTATGGTCATGTTCAGTATGATTTGGTCTAGAGTTGATTATGTTTGATTAGGATTTACCCTTTGTTTCTTCACTAATTAATTTAGCAAAAAGTTTAATATATTTTTTGTGCAAACACCTATATCAAGATTATATGATTTTAAAATAATAAAATATTATTAAATAATATAATTGAGTTACAAAATAAATTTTTTAAAAGTGTACGTTCTTGAAAAATAAATAATGTTAATGACATATAGAAAGATAAAGAAAAAAGTCTTGATTGTGAAAAGGAATTTCATAATCAATTTGAATACGAAAATATTGTCCATCATTGGTTTTATCAAAATAATAAGTGACACAACTCTAGTTTGTTCAAAGCTCACTATAAAGTATAAACTAACATCTAAACATTTGTAGAATTAATGAGATAATCTTAATTACTTTTCCTCGCCTAATAATTATATAGAGCTTTTCAAATATATTTTTATATTAATTATGATTAATGAACTATTATAGACATTCAATTTTTGAGCTTGTTACATAGTATCTCTTAATCATTTTTTTAAGAACAGATTATATCTCTGTATTCAAATATCACGGCTTTGACCAAAATCTTATAGCATTTTTTTTGTCTTACTATTAAATATCCCCTCAAGTATTTTTACATATCAAAGTTCCAAAAGATATGTCTTTTTCTTCTCCTTTCATAAAAAAATACAAGTTCTCATTTGTAATTTTGGTTATTAACTAATATTACAATAAAGTTTAAATTGCTAGCGCTAATGATAGTAACATCTACAAAAAGATTTATACATCGTATATATTTATAAAGAAAATTGCACAGATCCTGAAAACCTAAAATATCATTTTAGATGGAGTGGCGACTGATATACCAATTTTAATAACAATTAATCTTTACTTATTTAGTGTAAACATTTTCATTTGAAGTATTCTTGTACATCATTATATCCAAACTCATTTGTATCATTTGAATTGTATAGTACTTTTGATTGGATTTATCAGTCGACTAAGGTAATAAGTTAGTTAATAGTCAAGCTCGTGGGGTGACTCGAACTCACAACCTCTTGGTTGAAAGTGGAGAGTGCTTACCATCAGAACAATCCACCTTGTCAAATGTGATTTACTGTATAATAAGATCAATTTACCGTAGCTGCAAATTTATGTCTTCTAACTATTTAATGTGAATGAGATTAATGAAAATACAAATCTTCTTTATCAACGGGCAAGTTTGAGAAAAAGGACACAAATCCAAGATAAAACTTAAATGACATTAAGAAACTGAAAATTACTAGCATTTTCTTAAATATTTTACTGTTATACTTGTACATATTAGTATATCTCATTTTTTGCACCTTTGGTTTCAAATTGGGATGATCTGAAATAACTTTACAAACTTGAAACATCTTCAGCCCCCAATCCTTATATTAACCAGTATCGGAGCATTAAAATTTTGAGACAATTTCAATCTAACATCCGTATTTGAACTAAGTTTATCTGGAATCTGCTGTTTCAAATTAAATGGCCATTCAATCAATTACCAAACAGAAAAAAGTACTTGACCCATAGAGGAGATGGCTGAGAAAGCAAAGGGAATAGGAAGACGATTGTCACCACCAGAACTATACACATATTGACAATATGCATTTTTCCCTTCCAATATCCATCCACACGGCGATGGTGAAAAAAGAAAGCTGAAAAGACACCTTTCAATGGTTTCAACTACCATTTCAATAAATAATCTCCCTCCTAGAAGCTTGAAAGCGATCAGTCAATCTTCTTAAACCATTGACATCTAGGGATATATAAGGGCCAACTTTTATCAAATACAAACTAAAGTGCTACGAACAGCCTCACTAACCAGAGAAGCGGTGTTCTCATCAGCAACCGTTATCATGGTTCGTGTTGACGTAACCTCTATCAAGGCTTCATTGGGCTCTGAGATGCATACAATTGATACATTTTCTGATCCATTAGTAATCTGGGCATGCTGTGCAGTTGCTTTCATCCCCATCTTCGTTAGAGCCATCAGAAGGGAGTTCAAGTCAACTCGACCCAGAAATAACAATGGCCTATCTTGTGAAGAAAGCACTTGCTTCTTTCCAAGAACTAACTGATGTTTTCCCTGCTCAACAAGCAACTCTCCCTTTAATCTTGCAATATTATTTTCTTTTATTACTTTTGTATAATTGAGCAGCTCGGGAGCCAAGTCCATGGCAATGTACATCTCTGCATAATTTTTCAACTTAGGTATAACTACAGTTTCATTTTCAGAGAAATAACTGACGGAGATTGTGGGGTTCCAACAGCTAATATGGGGCCTCAAACCCTCAGGAACCTGAAATAAGCAAAAGACGTAGTAGTTGAGACAGCATGAACAACAGTTCAGTATCTTGGAGCAGAAAATTTGGGTTTGGGGTTTGGGGTTGGGGTTTGGGGGTGGGAAAGGGTTGGGGGGAGAGAGAGAGGGGCTACCAGCACATGTTTAGGTTGTAGTATCTTTAGTAAAGGTATAGCTCTCTTTAGCCTGCAAAATAGAAAATTAAGTTTGTATTTGTAATGACTAGAAGCCAGAATGGTAATTAAAGAGCTACAAATTTGTAGTAATTTAAACAGAAAGAGAAAATAATGTCTCGTGTGAACTTAATAATTAAGACTTGCGAATATGATTAAACCACTATGCGGCCTCACCGGCGTCCTTTAAATGAGAAATAGAACTCATTACTACTTTATTCTTCACTGGATACAAACTAACACTTAATTGAGGAGGGATTTCATTTGGGAGAGTAATGCTGATTACAGAAAAGGAGTCTTAGCCTCTATAACAGGTGTTTTTTATATGAATGCTCTTTTGAAACTGTTAAATCAGTTGCTGCTGCATTGCAACCAAACATGGGGGATATGGTCCCTATTCCTAAACATCTTTGATGTTCATTAGGTGATCCAGAAAGCTTCAAAGATTTACTACACTGCTGGCAAGGTCAAAGAACGGAAAGAAGACTAGAGAAGATCTGGAGATCAATTCCTTTATGTATCATATGGACAGTGTGGCATGAGAGAAACAGAAGATGTTTTGAAGGAAGAAAGGAGATGATTGCCTCTCAAAAATTCAGATGTTTGCCAAATTTGTTTTGCTGGCATAGAGAAAATACTGTGGTTAATGTCTGATTTGGATTCTGTTTTTATGTAGCAGATGATGAAATCTTGAACTCTGTAACCTTTTGCTGTACCCTTACGGCTTTATCAGCAAAACACATTACCTTATCAAAACCTTACGGCTTTATCAGTAAAACACATTACCTTATCAAAAACAAAACACTTAAAGAGGGCATGGTCTGTAAACTATCCAATAGCACAGCCTTGAGCATCTACTGGGTTCTTCCCTAATTCTCAAAACACACCTATCAAGTATAAACTACCTAGAAAAGATAATCAATCATATGGGAAGCAGCTAAGTGACTTTATATCAAACATTGTGGACCCTTTCCAAGAAGCATCTTGTACTTCTCTTTTTTCCTAAGGCACCTCTTAATCATAGTTCTTGCAAATTCAGCGGAACTCCAACAGAAAACCTATAGAGCACAAAAAAGATAAAGAGCTAAAAGCCAGACAAGCGCTGTCTGCTTCACATGAGATAGAGGATCAAAAAGAGTTTGCTTACTTTATTCCAGAGATGAACGAACATTGAAGGACCTTCATTGACATTGGCTTGAAAGGCAAAAAAGCCAAATTGATATCAGCTCCTTCCTGTGAAATGTGACCTCAATAATATAGTCAAGCTTGACATTAGACATACAACCAGATACACTAGATTTGTGAATGTGAAAAGTCATATAGCAGGCCTGCACCTCCACAATAAGCAACGAGTTAGGATCGGCACACCAACGTTGAAGGAGATGAACAACAGGGCCAAGCCGCAAACTCCAGTGAGGACAAAATGCTATGCAAGGTTCCTGCCAACTTGTTCTGAGCATGTAATATTAGACTAGGCCAATGGTGTTGATGGTAACAGCAGCTCCAAAAACATTTCTTTTCTTTTCTTTTTTTTCATAACCAAAGACAACAGTGAAGTCAAAAGATGTAAAAGGATAGAAAGAGTGTAACAAAGCCAAAATAGCATCTAAAGTAAGGTTATTAAGCTGGTTACTATGCTCATTTTTTGTAGCTTATATTTCGACATGAGGAGAGAGAATATATCTTACAGGAATTTCGATGAATGAATTGCTGGAGATACCAAGAGCTTTTTCTCCTTTGACAGCTGAACATGTGTAAATAGAGGTTGCCCAGAATAGAGCTGTGGATCCACACATAAAACAAAAAGAAACGATTATATCTACTTGCTCAGCTTTCTGTTTTAACAGCAAAATGATTAAATCCACAAGATTCATAGTGATCAGTTAATGTAGTACTCTTTCTTGACGTTGACTGGACAACCATTCAGGTATGATATTGGAAAATGCCAATAACTCTTCTGCCGCAGAAGAAACAAAATATATAGGAACCTACACAGCATAAAAACACCCAGTTTCAATACATATGTCAGCTGAAGCAAATTTAGGTATCCGCAATTAAGTGTACTAAAATTAGATATGAAAGGAAGCAAAACTTGAGAATCGGAAGATTCTTGTCCATGTGTATTGATCAGAGACGGATTCAAAAAATAACTTTAATAACAGATGGCAATAGTCCACGATTGTGTATAATATCTTAGAAACAAGAATCTCTCGATGTTCATTCCTTCCTACCATCAGGATTACAATTAGTTTAACTATGAATTTATATCTCCAACAGCAATACCAACAAACATCATTGGAAGGGATTGGGTGGGGGGGGAGGGGGGGGAATGCTATTGATCTCTTGTCACTGAAAGTATAATCAAGTTTCATACCGATCAAAACAGAAGTATACTCATGTTTCAGTAAATTCCTGGAAATTCTTGAATTTTCCGAGTAAATGAAGACTCAAATTCTAATAAATTATGAAGATGAAGATGAAGAGAAGAGAAGAGAAGAGAGAAAACCTTTGTTTGAACTTTTAAGTATTTGGCTAACAATATAAGTACTCATTATATAGGAGTTTTGAGCTACATGAAATAAAGGCAAGTTTCCTAACTCTTGAGATTCTTTCTTTGATTGTTTCCTAACACTTGAGATTCTTAATTATGAAACAACGATTAAGATAGCGTACACTTGATTAACATAATTATTAAGAATATTCTATATTATTCTTAAAGGTTCTCTTCAACACGCTCCCAAATTCAACATAGAAAAACAACTGAAGTTTGTATATTTCGAAAACAAGAACATTCAAGAATTACTGGAGTAGCAAATAATTGTCTGAATAGCTTATTGTGTAGCCTAATAATGAACAGTCATCGGAAAGAATAAACGTGCTGAAAATCTTTCCACAGGATATTTACTTACCTAGGATCATAATACAGAGATATTGCTATGAGATGAATCACAATACACCACAAAAAAATGTGAACTCAAAACTAAATAAATCTTTAATATTGTATATAATACCCTCATGATTTAATATTCTTATATTTTTATATACTAAAGCAAGTCGCCTTTCTTTAAGAGTATTTTTTTCATTTTAGGTGATCATATCCAGGTAACGTGTTGAATACATGTGCAATTTTTACACATACCTTCAAATTTGAAGATTCTAGCGAAAGTGATACATGTTCCAATAGCTTCAACATGACTCCAGGCCGTCCAATGGGAATAAGGACTGACCCTCCGTCATTAATAGAGTCCAAAGCACATGAACATATAAAAGATACTTTTTCCATCTCTTCTGAGTACTCATCTGAATCAAGCCAGGACTCAGTTATTGTTTCCCAACAACTACCAGCATCACTGCACATGTTCCAAGTTTTAAAGCTCATTACTTCCCCTTCCAGAAAATATGTAAATGATACGGAGGAAGATGAATAAAGGATGAATCAGAAGATGGATGGAGAACAAGAGAAGATAACCTTTAAAGGGAAAAAAATGCATAGCCATAAAATATTATCTCACCTATGCATGCCGGACAGCTTCAGTTATATGTATAATATTCCAGAATAATACAAAAGGAATGTACCTTGGATAGGGACTAACAGTAGCAGGAGGGAAATCATTCCTTTCACTGTCAACATCATTGCAGGCTGTGAAGTCTGAATATAACAGAACATCACTTCCTTCAAGAGCTTTGTAATCAAAACTGGATGCAGTTGTCGATGCAAAAACTGAGCCAGAAAGATAAGTGATGCTTCCTTTTGGACTTAGGATATTCCAATTACAAGCACCTATCTCCAAACCAGAGCTGAACGCTTTTATGGTCAATGTGCCATTATAGCAGGCTTCTTCAGCGAACTTAAGGGATTGAACCTTCTCCATGCAACCCTTGATATCAGCTGCACTGAAAAAATTTCCCATCACTTTTGCAGATCATATAAAGATCCATAACAAACACAGAGCTTCAAAGTCTCTGCTTCATTTTTCATTTTCGACCACTGGCTATGTGAACGAGGGTCCTTTTCTTTAAGACTGTGGGATGAATAGTCAAATTATGTAAATAAAACTTCTAACTGTCCATTTCCAAGTCAGTAAGTTTGTAACTGAAAAAATGCATTCACGCGTCTCAGTATTGGAACTGAAAAGGAACTGACTCCTATATAGTTCCACTCCCATCCCAAATTGAAAGTCTACACTATTTTCACGTCTCAGTAATGTCCACTCCGTTGAGCAGATATCTCATTTGCAAAAGCACAACTCCTCACAACTTCATAGAAATCATAACAGACTATTGACTGGCTTAAACCAGTAAATTTAATATAGAATGAAAGTAGCATATGTTTATATTGGTGAAAAAAATAATGAGACACCTGCAATCATGTGTTCTCAATTTCTAACGGTACGTTATATCTATGTTTATGTATCAAGCAGAACATTTACATCCAAGTCCATCGTAATAAAAAGGACAACAAGCATCTAAAAACTTAGGCATAAGTAGCAGAGTAATATCTAGTAAGTAAAGGCACTAATTGACGAAAGAGAACCACAAGAAACATGACAAAAACAGATCTTTCTATCAAATGAAATAAGAAGTGTTACCTGTATATGGGCATCCATCCACCAAGTTCTGTCCCTTTACTGCCTAAAACAATATCCTTTAGTGCCATAGGAAGTAGTTCAAGCTTTTCCCATATCATCCATTGAGGGCAACCAGACTCTTCAGGTCCATAAAATTGTCTCAACTCCTTATGCATGAAAACAAGGTCCTCCATCATCAGTTTACCTAGTCTGGAAGCTGCTTCTGTTACATATACCTGATGAGATAACCACATTATAAGAAATTCACCAGCATAAGGTCAATTCTATTTATAAATGCAAGAAAATATCCCTTCCATCACCTTCGATCTAAAATCTTTGAGGCGGGTAAGAAATGGTAACCCTAGCATACCCATTGGACTTGAGATTAGTACCACATCTATTGAATAAATACTCCAAAGCTGCAAGCTTTTCACAGTTTTGTACCAAGGCTCAGCCTGTATCAAACTTTTGGAATCAAGAGACTTCCCAACTTCCCGTCTTACAGACTCTGAATTTGATGAACTTTGGCCACTAACATTTGAAATTTTTTCATCAAGCAGAGAAGATGTAACAATTGGTAGGGGAGAGAAGACCGCGAGTGCTGAAAGGTCCAAAGGGCAGTCAAATAACACCCGGAAGCCACTTATATTGACTATGTGGCATGGTGGGAAATAATAGCCCCTGCCCTCACTTAAACATGTCTGCAAATATTGGAATCCATGAATACATGATGTTAGTATGTACTCCAAAAATATGCACGCAAGCAAATATGCAGAGAAGGGAAGAGACTTACAAACTTCATGGTACGGAAGAGTGCTAGAAGTTTCTCGCCAACCAGAATCTCATGCTGTTCCAAGGATACCAGCCTACAAAAGAACTACATAATAGTAAAAGCAACTTAAAAAAGAAAAAAAAAACAAGTAGTATAAAAAGAGTAGTATGAAGCAGTGGCAGCTCATGATTCAAGGAACAGGTCAGTTCAAAATCAAGAACAGCATAAAAACTACATGAAAGCAGAAATATGGATCTTTATTTAACTCTACGGGGTTGGGCAAAACTACTGCTTTAGTGGTCTCCTCGCACCCAACAGTATAGACTGGAAAATTGCAGATATAAGCAACAGTTGGACCAAAAATCTAAACAATAGGATCACTTCCTTCACAACACTGATCTCATGCAGCAAGTATCCTGGTTTTTTCTATCTTTTGTTGCTGTTGTAATGCCTCATGACTCATGAGTCCATGTTTTCACTCTTTTTTCAGTTTTTCTCTTCTTTTTTTTCCTTTTGGATCAGTAAAGTCCACGTTTTCACTTGAATTTTGAGTCCAGATTTTCTTTTTCTTCTCTTAATTGGCTGATTGGTAATTGCCTATTTTGGACTGCATCATATAACCTCTCAAGGAGTAAACTCAGACAAGAAAAGTATTTTTTTGCCTTGCAGTTTATCACTCCATTAAACCTAAACGAGAGCTTCAAAATTAAAGACCAAGGAGGAGAATACTTCAGGCAAAGGGAAACGCCAAGATTTAAAGAAAAAGATTTAACAAGAGTACAACTGGAGAGGACAAATGTATCATTTTCGAAAGTGGCTTTACCAATTTACTAGAACAATAGTCATCACAAAACACCGAGAATTTCCTCTAGCGACATGACAACTTAAATTAGCTCTCTTCAAACTGCATTAGAGAATGATATAATCAGAAGCCTTTAGCAGAAAACAAAAATGCTTAGCCTCTTTCGATTTGATTCAACTTACGCGGCTCTTATTATTTCATGTCATTTTTCAGTAAAAATTACAACATTTATCTTTTATTACTTTTCCCATCAAAAGAATTACTATACCATTTTCAGCTTGTAAGTAAAATTTCTTAACTGTAACTTTACAAGTAAATAATTTACCTTCCACAATATTAAATCCAGAACAAATGGTACTACATGATGGATATCAAAGAAGTTCAGAAATGATAAACAAAAACGGTCCTTTAGCAAGGAAATGAGAACTCTACTATTGTTTTCAAAAAGCTAATTACTTTATTTTCCTTTTTTCCATAAATATAAAAACTTGATTAGTAATACGAAGAAAAGAAGCAGATTAAAAACGCCAAACTTTGAAGCCAATATAAGTAAGAATGCAAATTGACTAGTAAAAATCATAAGTATGAAAAATAAGCTTAAAATCAAAAGGAAAAGGGTTTAGGGTTTAAGATTTATGCCACATGAGAATCGCAGTGAATGAAAGGAAACTCACTAACTTGATTTCGCCGGAGAAAGCAGTGATGGTTAGCCGTACAAAAAAAAGAGGATAATCGCAAAAGGGAGAGAAAGCTCAAGATATTAATGCTCAATGGAAACCAGATATTCAGTAGTACTTTTTTTCTTTCTTTGGCTGCTAATTTTCAGTACTTATGTAAAGGGGCGGGAAATCTCTGTGTTGTGATTTTATGCGCGTTTCGATACCACAGTTAATTTAAACAGTTCTTCGAGGGCAATTGGCCAAGTGTGTAAGGATCAAAAGTGTCCGGTTTTTGCATACATTAAGGTGCTATGTACGAGATTATGTTGATCATTTTCTACATAAATATTTTGAAACATGGATGGAGAGAATTCATATAGGGCATGCTTTTTGACAAATATTTTTTTTTCGAAAGCAATTATTAAAAAGTTGATAATTAATATTAGCAAATCGGTTTGTCATATTTTTTAATATATAGATTGATAATAATGTCTAAGCTTTGATTAAAGCAGTGATTCAAAGTTAAAGAGTTGAGATAGGAAAATGACTTCCTTTCACATGGAAAGTCATTTTCCCCCTTTTGTGAAATATTTCTTTATGGAAATCAAACATAAAAAATAACTTAGTATCTGGAAAATATTGTCTGACAAACGCAGCCTAAATCTCCTTTATTTGAAATTCAGAGCGAGAAATTGCTTTTGGTTTTATGACAAGCATGTTCAATCATCAATGTATCAAAATGTGCCCTTTGAGTTTATTCTGAAAGGTGACACCAAACTATACGTCTCATCTCCTTTTTTTTTCCTCTAACAATCTGGCAGTTCAAAGTTTGAAATTACAAATACATAAGCTACCATCTCACTTCTGAAAAACTTAGGAGGGATTTAATCCTAAAAGTTGAGATAAATCATGTCTTAGTATTCTTTTAATGCTTGTTCCATATTACCATCTCTTTATTACGTCAAGCGTAACGATTTGCTTCGAATTTGAAACATATTAAAATTTGCAGTGTGATGAGCATTTTTCTTAGCACTCGTCAAAAGATGAAACAACATATCATATCATGAATCTAGTGCAAATACGCTTCTCAAATCCAAACTGAATGTCAACAAACTGGAAAAGACAGCCTGGGATAAGCAGAAATTGTAGCCAAAATCTGCAAAAACATGGACTTCAAAAATAGTAACTTCAAATGGAGCAAAATGTTGATAATTATTGGTGTTAGGAAAAATAAATACATCAGAAAATTGAGAGATGACAGGAGACCGAATCCGCCATTGAAGCCTCCAAAATCAGCTACAACTGAACAAAAAGCAGAAGGGAAATGCAACCTAATCATTTCTTCTTTCCATCTATGTTTGAGCTCTATTCATATGGTGAGAAGTTCCGTCCCTATTTGACTTCTGCAGAATCCAGATGTGAGGCCGGCGCCAAACTCTGTAGCAGCATTCACCCCCATCTGAGTATAGCAGAACCCCACGTAAGGCCAGCCCCAAATCCAGCAGCAGCAATGACATGGCCTGCCTGCACTTTCCCACTTCGAACAGCTTCATCCAGTGCCAAAGGGATTGATGCTGCACTTGTATTGCCATAATTTGCTAAATTTGATATGACACGTTCTGATGGGACCTCCAAACGCGTTGCTACTCCATCAATAATCCTTTGGTTTGCCTACATGTTAGCCATTCACAATAAGTTGCTTATATTGATGTGATACCTAGAGAGTATTTATTAAGTGGTGCAGGATGATAATTCAGAAAGGAGCATTAAGACACTTTCAGTGAATTATCTCAAGTTGTATGTCTACCATAAAATTGTAAGAAAATCTTTTAAAAATAATTGCTGGAATGAACATGCTTGGAGATTTTACCTATATTATCTTGAGCTTGAAATGAGTTTCTTTATCAGTCAAACAAAGCCAAAAAAGAAATTGGATAATGAGAACATTGTGCATCATAAAAGATTAATCAAGGCTCAAGCTAATAAAGCAATCTGGAAATAACCATATTGTGCTTTTACTGAAATATGAGAGTTTACAGCTTTGTCAGCAAGCAGCTTATTCTTTTCTTTCTCACTTTACATTTTGTTCTTTTCTCAACTATTTACTTCTTTCTTCTTCAATCAAAATACTCATTTTGTGGTATGTATACCTGTTATTTTGTCCTGCATTTCTCAGGCAGTTAATACGCATCCAGTAGCTTAGTAAAATAACTCTAGCCCCAATCTCATGTACTTATTTGACAGGGTATAGAGTAATAGTAGAGCTGAATTTATGTGGTAATATAAGCAAAGGTTGATCCCTTAGCCACGTACACTTTTGGACATGTTTTAGGTTACGCGCAAAATGAATCCAATGTAATGATAGGAGCACTAAGCAGTAAGCATGACGTGCTTAATAGTAAGAAGTTGTAGGTCAAGATTTGTACTTTTTAAAATGTTTCATCACTGAGAACAAGATATTATATTTCAAGTTTACTGATTCTATTATTCTGTCACTTTTAGGGTTAATTCTTTGCTGAACAGTCAGAACTCTTTTTAACGACTACCCCTGGCCCCCTACAAACATGATCTGGTCTGTTAGTGTTAGGACCCAATTCTTTGACATCGGGCGTTGGCGCGGCAGTGGCAAGGATTGGGCGTGATGGCCTTGTCATTGGCCTATGCGCGGGCCAAACGATCATGCGGGCGACGGACAAGACATTGACATGAGGGCTGTTGTGGGCAAGTATTGGCCAAGGTTTTGGCATGGGCAAGACACACTTGAAAGGGCTTGACAAAACAGTGTGGGCAATGTTAGGGCGGCATGGCACGGCATGCGCGCCAAAATCAGTGGCAATGGCACAATGGGTTGTGGCAGCTAGGTGCGGGCGAAGCTAAGGCAAGACGGAAGTGCAGGTTGATGGCAAAGGCTTTCAATAGCCAAGGCAAGGCTATGTGAACAAAAATACAAGCAATGGCATGAGGGAAATGAGCAGTGGCATGGGCAAGGCAGGAAACTAGGCCAAGGCAGTGTGCGGGCGGCAGCGGCGTCGGACGTGTGCGGCAAAGTCATGGCGGCGGAATGCGGGTGAGACATTGGTGAGGAACAATGTCAAAGATGAGCTAAAGCTTGGCACAAAGCAAGCTTGGGCGTGGAGCATGGCTGACCAAGTCAAAGGCACATGCCAAAGTAGTTGGCGGTTACATTTCCTAACTCCTTGTCCCCATGATCTCCCATGAACTGATTATGCTTGTATCCATGACCCTATTTCGTGTATAATGGCCTAAGTAGTTGGGGATGTCAACTACAAGTTAGGAACATGTTTAAACTTAGCCCGCCAAGTGGCAAAAGCTGTCGACGACAAGTGTCAATGTGCTGCCAAGTCTAAGGGCTGCCTATGTTTTATAAATAGGGCCTTATGGACTTAGGCAGAAGTAAGTGGGTAATTTCGTGTGAAATTACAAGTGGGAAACAAGAGTGAAACGTGAGGGTTTCAAGGTGTTTCAAAAGGGACTAAGGCTAGGCTTGGGCAGGTCTTAGTGTTGGCCAAGAACGACTTGTGTTCTTCGTCAAAAGTGGGCTGTGATCGACTTGTGATCATAGCAAGTGAGGGTGTCCTTTGTATTGTTTTGAAATTAATGCAAAGGTTGGGTTTTCCCGTATTGGCTTGTGTTCCTATTGTTTTTGTTGCCTAAAATTCGTCAAGGCCAAGCTACTGAAATTTGGCTAAGTGTGGGAAAGGCTGAGTCAAGCGCACAACTTGACTGCCGCACGGGTGTGGTTCGGACTGACTAAAATCACCTCTGTGACAACTGGTATCAGAGCAAGGCAGGCTTAGTTCGTGGCGGTGGCAAGACGACTGGTGGCAGATTACGTGGGGCTGTTCGAAAGCATGGCTGGTGGCACGAATGTTGAACTGCGCCAAAGAGTGGAACAACTTGAAGCACTTGTGGGGCAGGCTCTTGAAATCGGAACAGATTCTTATGTCCTTGCACGGATGGCATGTTTAGAGGCAGATTATGCAGCGAGACACGAAACTACGTTGGCAGAAATGGCCTTGGTGCGCCAAGAAAAGGAAGAACTATGTGAGGAGGTGCAGAAACTTCGAAGGGCAATGCAGAATACTACCCTTAGAAGCGATGAACGTACCAAAGTGAGGGTTCCGGAGCCGAAGGCCTATGGTGGTGCGAGAAGTGCCAAAGAGCTGGAAAATTTCTTGTGGGATATGGAGCAGTATTTTCAAGTTGCTCGTGTGCCGGATGATGAAAAGGTGACCATTACACCGATGTACTTGACGGATGATGCAAAAGTGTGGTGGCGTACACGAGTCGTGGAAGTGGAAAATGCTGGCTTGCCAAGGATTGAAACTTGGGAGATACTGAAGAAGGAATTAAAATCTCGATTCCTTCCTAGCAACTCGTCATGGGTTGCAAGAGATGGACTGCGTCGCTTGAAACAAAGTGG
>ML264257.1:0-74307 GCA_005239495.1 Nicotiana undulata
GAAGGGAGGTGCGATCGCGGAGTAGAAGGGGCCCAATGCAGTGCGATCGCGTAGAGTTAGCCAAGCGCGTGGGGAGCGGGGTCAGTTGTTCTTCGCGATCGTGTGAGCCGGACTGCGATCGCGTAGGTTGAGGTTTTATTGAACCGCGATCACGTGAGCTTTGTTGCGATCGCGGAGGTCTGGGAGAATTGGTCAGTGCGATCGCAGAGAGTAAATCAATGGGTAGTTAAATAATAACCCTTCCGCGATTTAAACCCTCTTTTACACCATTGTTGAGCGGAGGAGAGCTTTTTGGGTGATTTTTGAAGGAGAAAATCATTGGGTATCACAGAGGTAAGTAATTTGATTATTAAAACTCGTTTATGGGTGATTAAAGACCATAATCTCAGCCTTTAATTCATGAAAAACAGTAGAAAAATAGGATTTTGGGGCATGAGATTATGAGACCTTCAAGGGTCGATTTGAGGGGTCAAACGAACTCCGATTTTGGTGTTCTTTATATGTACGGAATCGTGAGAAGATGAAGAACACTTTTCTGTAAAAATTTCTGAGTTTAGGGATGCGGGACAGGAGGTCGGGTTTTGACCGAATTCGTATTTTGAGCTAAATTCGATATTTTTCAATTGAAATTTATTCCTTAAGCATATATTGATGATAAAAATCTGAACTTGGTAGATTTGGAGCCTTCGGAGGTTGATTTGAGAGGCAAGCGCATTGTGAAATAGTTTTCGGGCTAGTTTGAGGTAAGTAATGTCTTTAAATCCTGTCCTGAGGGTATGAAATCCCGGACTATGCACCCTTTCACGGGTTTGAAATGAAAAGGTGGAAACTTTGGAAACATCTTTCCTACTTAGGCGACTATTGAGTTGCGAAACCGATTTTTAAGCCTTTTCTTAATTAGTATGTATACATTATGATATGTTTTGGGCTGTAAACCGTGTTTGGGCCTTAGTGCCGACTTGTTTACCCTTCGGGGGTTATGTTTTACTATTTTCCTCACTGATATGTTATGATTTTTCACTCAGTCTTTTCTATGAAATTGTTTTGACACTCAGAGTATCTTGATACTACTTCTTGAAAATGAAACACTATTTTTGGGTCGAGAACCCGGTGTATTATGGCCTGAGGGGCAAATTGAGAGTGTCTGACTGAGTGAGGCTGCTGGCCTATATTGTGAGGATGATATGATATGAGTGAGGTTGCGGGCCTATATTGTTTGTGATTTATGCCATGTTGTGGCTTATTATAGCGCTTGGGCTGTGTGAGCCCCTCCGGAGTCTGTAACACACCCCCACTGAGCGCCGGTACCGATTGAGTGATGCCCGTCGGGCTTATGATGAGTGATTGTGAGGTTGCCTGATGGGCAGAGTGTTTATGAGGTTGCCTGATAGGCAGAGTGATTGTGAGGTTGCCTGATGGGCAGAGTGATTGTGAGGTTGCCTGATGGGCTAATACTGAAATATATTTTGATGAGAATTGATTATGGCCCGAGGGGCAGTTCTATGAAGATTTTTACTGAGTTTCAAACTATGATTTACTTCGTTTTAAAACTGGTTTTACTGAGAAATTTTATTGAGATATACTGATATTGCACTTGTTTTCAAGGGATTTCTGAAAATTGATTTCGAACTTATAATTGATGAATGTTACATGGTGACTTGGTGTTTCACTAGTTTTGTGGAATTGTTTATCAGTTCTATGTTTTTATATTACTCAGACTGTTTCATTACTACTGAGTTGGCGTACTCATAAAGACTCCCTGTGCCTCTATGCACAGATCCAGGTACTAGCTCGCAGCAGTAGCTGACGCAGGTTCACTAGCAGTATTCACGGGATTTTCGAGGTAGCTGTCCAGCGTCCACAGCTTCTCCATTTCCCTTCCTTATTTAATATTAGCATTTTATTCAGAGACATATATTATAGTTTTATCAGAGCTAGATTTATTTATTCTTAGATGCTCATGACTTTGACTCCAGTTCTTGGGAGGTTGGTTAGGCTGCTATTGGGACGCTAAGACTTAATTATATTATTTGTGTTATGGTTGCATGCTTTTTATTAAATTGTGAACTGTTATAATTGAACAAAAGCATAGTAATGTGATGGTTGGCTATCCTAGTTCCACGATAGGCGCCATCACGGCATGTTAGGATTTGGGGTCGTGACAATATTACAGCGCAAATCTCGGCTGATATCAACGACGTATCACGGTACCAGAAGAGAAAGATATTTTTCTTATTTAGACTTGTACTAAGATTGAAACTCTCCTACTATATTTGAGACTATTGTTGGCACGCATACGAAAGCAATAAAGTCAATTTTTGTTATTTAATTACTGTTCCAAGTGTTCTTCAACTGCTTGTGATAAGTTATGTTATTTTGTGTTTTGATGATTTGCCACACAATCTTGAAGAACCAAATGTGATCAGTTCCTTTGGTCTGGTTCTCATGGGGAATATGGCTGACTCGCAGGGGGAATAATTGGAGATCTGGTTCTCATAGGGAATATCAATTCTAAGTTTGTCATCATTGAAAATGGGGAATTGTTAAGTTATGCCTCTTTTGTTTTGATGATTTGACAAACTTCATGAGAGAACCAAATAAGGAACCTGATACAATTAGTTCTCTAGCGTTCAGAGTAACCAGTCAGATGTCTGGTTCTATTCTCAACGAAATTAGATAAGGGAACAACAGAGGGAACATATATGGATCAGTTCCCTCAGTCGTTGTATAGTCAAATCTACAATTGTAAACATTCTCAAGACCTTAAGATCACAAAGTTTCTGGTTGGGATCCAGTTTGGGATATGGCTCAAATCTTCAGAGTCCAAGGAATAGCTGAGGGAATAGGTTCCTACCAGTTCCCGGGGTGACCGTACAAGTCAACTCTTCACAGCTGTAAAGTTGTTGCCTGCACATGCTACAGTGCAGAAACAGTGCAGTAGTCAACTTTATGGGGAATGCTCTTTACCTAGCTTTCTTACATCATCCAAGTGATGTCACAAATGAGATATTAACATCAAGCAAAGGTAAAACAAATCACTTGCACATTCAAGAACTCATCAAGCATTCTCTCAAGTGTGTGTCTATCTTGCAAGTGATTCTCAAGGGCATCAAGAACGAAGAACAACATAACCAAGTACCAGGTGCAAAGACTGAATATATACTAAGTCCTTAGGTTTGTTGAGTCTTTCTTATTTGTTCTTCATTTGTAACTTCTACCCAGCTTACTTAGAAGCATTTCTGTAGAAGATCTTTTGTAAATCATAAAAATTTGAGTTTGTGTTGTGACTAGAGTTAGTCATAGGTTGAAGTCTTTACAATAAGTGTGTTGCAAAGTGGCTTGTAATAGGTGTATTACAAGTTAGTGAGGTTGAAGTCTTTGTAATAGAGTCCTTGCAAAGTGACTTGTAATAGGTGTATTACAAGTTAGTGAGGTTAAAGTCTTTGTAATAGAGTCATTACAAAGTGGCTTGTAATAGGTGTATTGCAAGTTAGTGAAGGTGAAATCCTACCAGTGTAGGTCGTGGTTTTTATCCCCTTGAGTAGGGATTTTCCACGTAAAAATCCTGCGTTCTTCATTTACTGCCGATTTACTGTGGGAACAAATAGGGCACCTGGTTTCCTATACTGTTTGGTTTTACAGTCTGTTGCTTACAGTGGGAACTGATAGAGAACCGGGTTCTCTATATAGTTTGGTGGACACTTAGTTTCTATCAGCTTGTTTGTTTAGTTGTAACTGCACTCATTTGGACGGTCTGATCGAAACCAACTTTTGGTGTTCATCGTAAAGCCTGGCTTAATTATCCATCGTGTTTGGTCTGATCATTTTGTTGTTCTTTAATTTAATTATTTGTTTTTCTTAGATCATTCATGTAAATTAAATCACATATTCTTTAAACCGTGTATAAATTCAAGTGTTACTCATTTTAAGGGTAAACAGTTGGCGCCCACCGTGGGACCAAGGATAATAGTGGTGTCATGACCCCATTTTTTCTCCGTAGGATGTCGTGATGGTGCCTAGTCTCTAAGACTAGGTAAGCCTAAAACTCATGCAGAAATAACTGATATGATAAATATAAGTCTCAAAACTCAGGAAATATAATAAATAAAATTTGCGACTTAGTATATACAATTCCCAGGACCCGGCAAGTACAAGTCACAAGCTCTAAATAGAAGTATTGCATGATGTTATACATCAATATCTATATTAGGATAAGGAAAATAGAATGGTCAAGGTAGAGGGGAACTCCTAGGTATGCGGACGCGGACAAGTATACCTTGAAGTCTCCACAGCTAAACTCTCGCTAATGCTTGGGCTGGTAGGAGGTACCTCGATCTGCACAAAAATATGTGCATAAGAGTAACATGAGTACACCAGAACAGTACCCAGTAAGTGCCAAGCCTAACCTCAGTAGAGTAGTGACAAGGTAAGGTCAAGGCCCTACTGGAATAAATAAGAAGACTGAACAAGTCTAAGGCAGTGTAATAATGACCGTAATGAAATTGAAACAACAAATATCATATCATGGTTAGTTACAGGAACTAAAGCAATTAGTGCAACTGGAAGAAAACCAAAATAATAGTATGCTAAGGAAACAACAACCAAAGACAAGTGCAACAACGAAGAAATACCAACAAGAGTCACTACTGAGGTACTGCCTCGTAGTCTCAAATCACAAGAATGAGTCACAATCTTTTCTTATATCACCACGGGAGCTTTTACATTTAGTTTTGAAAATAATTTTCCTGAAATAGCATCCCGCATTTTAGCCCACCTTATCACACCACATGGCTTCTAGTAGTTCCCCTACTAGCCACGCGTATCAAGCCCACCTTATCTCAACGCATGCGTTTCAACCCAAAAACCTTATACTACCGCATGCGTACCAATATCACAAATATCACCTCAAGTGCCTAATATGGCAACTTGCCACAGAAACCAACAATAACAGAGTTTTTACAATAAAGAGCACATGGCACAACCATAATATACACAAGAGTCTCAACAACAATAACCGGTAGTGAATAACTCAACCAGAATAGTATTTCACAACTTAACACTTTGGATCAATGTAAATCACGACCTTTATAAGTCAATACAAATTTCAACAACAAGATATTCTAAGAATAACAACTTCAAGTAAAGAATTTAACGGTTAAATAATGTATGCAGAATAAAGGAAACAAAGACTTCAACTAAACATGTAGAGCAACTAGCAAGTAAGTGATAAGACAAATAGACAGGTAAAAATAGACAAGAAATGATGACTATAACATGTTAAGGAAACTCAATTAAGGCGTGGAAGGAATCTATACAGCTAAAACTGATAATTTCCACATTTAGCCCATGTAAACACTCGTCACCTTGCATGCATTGCTTTCACATATCACAATTATCACAACAAACGCAAATCCAAAGGGGAAATTCCCCTACACAAGGTTAGGCAAGTCACTTACCTCATATCACGCTAACTCAATTCATTAGTAGGCCTTTCCCTCGATTATCCAACTCTGAACGGCTCAAATCTAGCCAAAATAACTTCATAATATAAATATAAACTATGGGAAACTAATTCGAACAAGAAAATTACGATCTTTGCAAAGAATTAAAAAGTCAACTCAAAGAATCAACCCATGCCACGTCCCAGAGCACGACCAAAATTAAAAAATCCGAACTATCATTTGTAATGAGTCCAACTATACAAGAATTACTCAAATTCGGCCTCAAATTACCTTTCAAATCCCCAAATTTTAGCCTAAGGAGTTTCACACTTTTCTCCAGGCCCCCTGTCCAAACATACCATCAAGTCCTAAAAAACATAACGGACCTACTCGAGGCCAAAAATCACATCAAACTACATCGTTTCTACGAATCGCTACCCAAATTCAAATCTAGGAAACTATGAACTTCCGAATTCCGAAACCAATGTGATTCATACCACAACAAATCCAATTGACTTTAAATTTCACTCACAAGTCATAAATAACATGACGGGCCTAGTATCAACTTCCGAAATTAGATTCAGACCTCGATATCAATAAAGTCGACTTCTGGTCAAACTTCCCTACCTTCCAAACCTTTAAATATCCAACTTTCACCAATTCAGCTCGAAATGACCTTCGGACCTCAAAATCAACATCCAGACACGCTTCTAATTCTAAAACAGAGCTATTGGGATTGTCAAAACTCCATTCTGAAGTCGTCTACTCAAAAGTAAAACTGCGACCAACTCTAATAACTCAAACCTCCAACTTAGGGACTATGTGTCCCATTACACTATGAAAGTCACCCGAACCAAAACCAAACACCCCCGTCAATTCACATAATCATGATACAACATAGAGGAGATAATAAATAGGGGATCAGGGCTAAAATACTCTAAACGACCCGTCGAGTAGTTACAAGTAGTGATTTAATACTAACTCCATAACACACCCTATTTTACACTTGCACTTTGAAGTTTGATTTCAGATCTATATAAAATGTCAAATTCTTAATTAGCTCAGTTGAGCGTTGGCGGTGGTTTCAGGCCACTATGGTGAAAATAATAACATGGTACCAAGCAATAGCGTACCCCCTGTTGATCCTAATGGTGTCCTAATCGCTGACCTAGTTGACGCCAACTCACAAGTTGCCATCAATATCAACCTGCCAACTGATTCTGAAAATATCAATTGCGTCGCACCCCGACCATCAGCTTAAGAAGCGCTCGAAGGGGAAGGTGATGGAGTTTGCTTACGATTGATTTTTGAAGTGCCATAGGATCAGTAAGTGGAAATAGCACAACTGTTGAGTCAAAATCAAGCATAGAACACGGCTTCACCCGAGCGGTTTAGAGGGAATGCTCGGAGAGAAGAATGGATTATCGCAGAACAAGATGAGTTCGGACCAGGAGAGACTTCAGAGGTGATGAAAATGCTCGGAGCACTAACAAAACAGGTGGAGTCTGGAAAAAAGAAGATAGAGGCATATGATAAGAAGGTGTAGACTTACAATTCAAAGGTTGATCAGATCCCGGGAGCGCCTCCAATATGGAAAGTACCGGTTTCCAAAAATCTCATTTAGAAACCTTTCCCCTCGAGTGCGGCACCGAAGCCGATTTCGAAGAGGTTCTAAATGCTCGATATTCCCGAATATAATGGGACCATAGATCCAAAACAATCGTGTAACCTCCTACACATGAGCAATAAAAGACAATGACCTAGAAGACGACAAGATCAAGCCGATATTGTTGAAGAAATTTAGAAAAACCTTATCCAAAGAGGCAATGATATGATACGATAACTTACATCCAAATTCTATTGATTCATTATCTATACTTGCAAATGCCTTCGTTAAATCCCATACCGGTGGTATCAAGGCCGAGACAAGGAAATCAAACCTCTTCAAAGTTAAGCAAAGGGAAAACGAGATGCTTAGGGAGTTCTTGTCTAGGTTCCATATGGAATGGATAGACTTGCCCACGTTTGTAGATGATTGGGTCGTTCATGCGTTTACTCAAGGGCTCAACCCCGAAGTGCCATTTCTTCTCAATAATTAACACAAAACTTGGTAGATTACCTAGCAGTTTCTTGGGTCGATGTTCATAATAGGTACCAGTCAAAGATCAGAGACGAGGACGACCATCTGGGGGGCCCCTCGGGGTCTCTTTACCCCAATAGAGTGAACGACAGGTCTCAAAAACTTGTGGATAAGGAGCCAAGGCCGACCCAAGATCGGTATCATCCATACAACTCGAATAGAAGGGGAAATGAACTTGGTTTCCATTCGACCAAGAACGACAAAAGAAGCGACCAAGGTTCTAGCAACCAAGTTCTGATGGGAAAGAACAGTTTCGACAAATCACTTGGGAGGAAGAGAAGCCCTGAGACTGTCGGAGTATAACTTCAATGTTGATGCAACGAGTATAATATCGGCCAGCGGTCGCATCAAGGAGACCAAATGGTTGAGGCCACTCTAGACATATCATGCACAGAGGGATCACAACTTGATATATAAATACCAAGGTACTCACGGTCACACGACCGAGGATTGCCGAACAGCTGAGGGAAGAAGTGGCTCATCTATTCAACAATGGACAACTTCGGGAATTCCTAAGTGAGTGAGCCAAAAACCATTTAAAACAGGTACGCCAATAAACAAATTGAGTAGGAAGAACCTCAGCATGTGATTAACATGACGTTGCGGAGTTGATGTCCCACAAGGGGCAATGATTAAGCACACCAAAGTTTCTATCACAAGGGGAAAATGCACTCGAGATTACATTCCAGAAGGCTCCATTTCGTTAAATGATGAGGATGCCAAGGGAATCATTCAACCTCAATACAATGCATTAGTAATATCTGTACTATTAATGAATCTCGAGTTAAGCGTGTGTTGATTAATCCAGGCAGCTTGACCAACATCATCTGATGCAGAGCCGAAAAACAAATAGGGTTATTGGACCAGATCGTACCGACAACGAGTATTGAACGTGTTCAACATAGCATGCGAGACAACAATGGGAAAAATAACCATACCGGTAAACACAGTCGAGGGGGATATGAGATACAATGCATTTTTTGGGAGACCATGGGTCCACAGCATGAGAGCGGTGCCTATGACCTTGCATCAGGCGTTGAAGTTTCCCACCCTAGGCAGAATCAAAACGGTCTACGGGTAACAACCACTCTCAAAGGAGATGTTCGTTGTCGAAGAGGTGATCCTGGTGCCCGTGATCACAACATCAAAATGTGAGAAATTGGTCAAAGAGAAAGGTACTAAATAGAAATCATCGGTCTAGACCCTGGCCAGGTCGGAGAAACAGAAGGAACACACAACAAATGAGGAAGATGATTTTAGGGTCTCGAGATCATTCATAGCACTCGACGATAGCGATGTCACCAAATCGACGATAGAGAAATTGGAGAAGTTCTTAGTAGTCGAGTATCTACCGGACAGAAAGGTATACTTCGGCACGGGGTTAACCTTCGAGCTCAGGAAAAAACTTATTGACTTCTTTAAAGCTAATGCTGATTAATTTTTCCTTGTCCTACTAGATATGATAGGGATCCCACTGGAGACAGCTCACAAGTTAATCTTGGATCCAAAATCCCACACGATCAAACAAAAGAGGAGGCCGCAGTCCGAAATCAAACACGTATACTTTAAAGACGAGGTATCTAAACTTCTTAAAATAGGTTCCATTCAGAAAGTTAAATATTGGCTAGATGACGTAGTGGTCGTACCTAAAAAAGGAAACAAACTTAGAATGTGCGTATATTAGAAAGTCAAAGACCGAATGATCGATGCAAAAATCGGGCACGAGACGTTGAGTTTTCTCAATGCCTATTCCAAGTACAACCAAATACGGATGGACCCAGGTGATCAAGAAAAGATTTTTTTATAAATAAATTTGGCACCTATTGTTTTAATGTAATGTCGTTCGAATTAAAAATACAGGGGCCAAATATCAACGCCTAGTTAACCAAATATTCGAGGAACAAATAGGAAAACTAATAGAGGTTATATTGACTATATGTTAGTTAAGTCCATGTGAGCAGAGGACCATTTGAACCATTTGCAGGAAACCTTCGACATAATGAAAAGATACAATATGAAGTTGAACCCGGAGAAGTGTGCCCTCGAATTCGGCTCGGGCAAGTTCCTCGATCTCATGGTGTCTAACTGGGGAATAAAGATCAACCTAGACAAGATAAAATCCATAAAAATATCACTATATTTCACAATGTCAAGGAATTACAAAGAGTCACCGGACGGATAGCCGCATTGGGCCAATTTATTCGAGGTCATCGGACAAAGGCCACCGATATTTCTCTCTACTAAAGAAGAGGAACAACTTTTCTTGGACCCCGAAATGTCAAAAGGCTTTAGAAGAAATCAAACTATACCTATCAAGCCCTTATTTGTGGCACACCCCGAAGGCGAATGAGCAGTTATACCTCTGCTTGGCTATCTCCGAGGTAGCGGTAAGTGGTGTCTAGTATGGGAAAAAGAAGGTACGTAGTTTCCTGTCTATTATGTTAGTAGATACCTAGACGATGCCAAAACGAGGTATCCGCTCTTAGATAATTTAGAACCTGCCTTATTAAGCGCATCTAGGAAACTAAAATCATACTTTCAATGTCACCCCATATGTGTCGTGACCTCGTACCCGCAAAGGAATGTTAAGCATAAACCTGAGCTCTCAAGTCGATAATCCAAATGGGCCGTAGAGGTTAGTGGGTACGATATTGAGTAAAAACATCGAAATAGTATAAAGTCTCATATATTGACAAATTTTGAGGTTGACTTTGCATCGGCCTTGATCCCTGAGGTCGAGAAAGAACTATTGCTCGCCTCGGGAAGTAGCTCGGCCGTTTGGACCCTGTTCACACATGGCGCTTGTAACACGAAAGGGTCCGGTGGGAATCGTACTACAACCACATACGGGTAACGTAATTAGGCAATCTATTTGAACTGTGAAACTGGCTAACATCGAAACCGAATATGAGGCTATGACTGCAGGTCTAGAGATGGCTAACAACCTGGGGCTGAGGTGATCAAAGCAAAGTGCGACTCCTTCCTCGTTGTTAACCAAGTCAACGGGACATTTTAAGTAAAGAGGATCGGATTTAGAGATACCTGGACATTACACCAGTTCAAAGAATGGACACTACAACATGTACCCCGAGATCAAATAACGAGGGTGATGCATTGGCTAATCTACGGTCGTCAGTCGACTTCGATGAATTAAATTTCGGAGCGGTGGTGCAATTGATGAACTCAGTGATAGAGAAAGGTCACGCCGAGGTAAACTCAACAAGCTTAACTAGGGATTGGAGAAACAAATACATAAACTCCCTTCAAAAAGGGAAATTTCCCTTGGATCCCAAAGAATCGAGGGCCCTACGAACTGAGGCTTCCAGGTTTAGCTTTGTTGGAGGAAAATTATACCGAAGATCATTTTTCGGACCGTTAGCAAGGTGCTTGGATCCTGATCACGCTCAACTGTGTCTACTAAACGACTAAGCGGGCGTTGCAAATATAATCTGGGGTATTATGCCCAGAGTCGAATCCCACAGGGAATTAACGTATCAAATGTTGTTGTTAGAGTACTAAATTCTCAATAATCAACTTTCTCAAAAGTTATGAATATCACTTTGTATTGTTTATACTACTATAACTAAACATAAATAATAAACTAAAGATTAACTAACAATAAGGTGTAAACAATTGGAATAAAGGTCTAAGGTTATGGTTTCCCCCGTTGGTGAAATTCCTTCTTGTGTAGTTCCTATAGTTTTGACTTAGTTGTCTCTATCAATCATGAACACTCTAGTTATCATAAATCTCTCTCCAGTAATTATGATAATTTACTAGACGCACTCTCTCAAGTTACGCTAGCTAGTTTGTATTACAGTTCACTTTAGATTGCACCCGAGGTGTCGTTATCTCTAATCCAACCTCTAAACCCTCGGTTATGACTCTCGCCTATACTCTGAGAGTGATGTTGTTCAAACAATTACCTAAATATGCACTCTCTCTCAAGTAGATACATAATAAATAGGCACATCTAATTGAGGGCCCTTCAATCAACTACAACAAGAATGTAGTTGAACAAATAGAGATTAACAACCAAACAAAACTATATTAATATCACAATTAGTTCATCCCCAACGGGTTCCACCAAAACCTTAGATTAGAAAAGTTAGCTACTCATGCTCAAGAACAATAAAAACCCAAAATAATTCATAATATTCAAATAAAGATGAAAGAACGAAAACATAAAACTCTAATGGTTTCTTGTCTTCTCACAATGAGTATTGCCTCCTACTTGAGCCTAAAAATAGTGATCTCCCTCTCTTGGGCGGCTTTACATTGTTTAAATAGGGTTTTGCAAATTAATCTCGTGTTTTGCACTAAGTCCTTCGAATTTCAGGATTTGTCAGTTGTCGCCCAGGGTCGCGGCAGGAACGCGGCGCGACCGCGGTGGGCTTCAGTTATTTCTTCTCCATTCATCCTTCCACCGCGCTCCATCCGCGGTCGACCGCGGTCGCAGTTGACCATGTTCCAGCGAATTTCAGCTCTTTTTTCTTATGCATTCCAACAGGTTCTTCTTGATTGGTCTCAAATTCCCTTAATCGACTCCAAATTGCTCCAAAGTTCTCCTCTTGTAGAATATATCCTGCAAAGCACGAAAAACACTAATCAGAGCATTTTGTTATAAATATTCGCATTAATAACATACTAAAGTGTGGTTCATTAGGGGCGAAAATATAGTCTAATTCACCTATTATCAGGTCCCGGGGAGACCGACTACGTGATGAGAAAATTACACGAGGTTACTTGTGGAAACCATTCGGGAGTAGAATCCTTGGTATGAAAATTGATCAGAGCTGGGTATTATCGGAACGAGATGGAAAATGATGCGAAAGACTTTGTTCAAAAGTGTAATGAATACGCCCTGATGATCTACCAACTGGGGGAGATGTTTCACCTAGTCCTTCCCCCTTGGCCATTCATAAAATGGAGAATGGACATCTTTGGTCCCTTGCTGTGGGTACCCGACAAAGCCCAGTCATCTTACTTATGACTGATTACTTCTCCAAGTGGGTCGAAGCACAAGAGTTCGAGAAAGTTAGGGAAAAGGAGGCCATTGATTTCATTTGGGATCATATAATATGCCAGTTCAGGGTGCCGACCAAGATCAAGTGTGACAACAAGAGACAGTTCATCGGCGGAAAGATTAATAAGTTTTTTGAAGATCACAAAACAAAAAAGATTTTATTGACACCCTACCACTCAAGTGGGAACTATAACAAAATTATACTACAGAAACTGAAGAAGAGATTGATCGACTCAAAATGAAAATGGAAAAAAAACTTGCCCGAGTACCGGTGGAACGCCATTCTCTCTAGTTTACGGCGCATAAGCTCTGGTTTCGGTAGAGGTAGGAGAACCGAGCCTAAGGTTCCAATACACTACGGAGACGTCAAATGAAGAGGCCATAGCCACGAGCATATATTTAACAGATGAAAGGCGAGAAGCCGCCCTTGTCTGGTTAGCGGCCCAAAAGCAATTAATGGGGAAGTACTACAACCGAAGGGCAAACCTTCGACACTTCCAAGTCGGGGACTTGGAACTGAGGAAAGTTACACTTCATACCAAGAACCAGAGTGATGGGAAATTAGGCCCGAACTGAGAAGGATTGTACAGAGTCACTAGTATAACTGGGAAAGGCTCATATCAGCTCGAGTCCAAAAACGGGGTACAAGTACCTAACAATTAGAATGTAGCACACTTAAAGTGGTACCACTTCTAAGGTATGAACACAATATTTTCCCGCCGCCCACCCGAAAGAGACGAGGAAGACTAACCGCCATCCTGCTCGAACCTTTGCTGCCTGAGTTATATAGCTGACTGCGAGAAGGAAGGTTCAAGCTATGGCTGCCCCATGGGATGCTCATTTGAAACCTTTGACCGGTCAATGCGAGAAAGAGAGAAGTGATGTAAACATAAGAATGGAAGGTTTTCTTGTCAGTTGTCGGGCCAATGAGGCTTGGATATAAAAGTCAAGTTCAATCGTCGAAAGTGAGATCTCTTTTAGTCCGGTCTTCTTTTCTCTTTTGAGTCAGGTTCTTAAGACAGGAAATCGCCTGTTAGCCCATAAGTAAGTACTGTGACGAAGCGGCTGTTGCTCACCCCACACGATCGTACGAGGTCACAATATGAGGAAAGGCAAAGCTATTAATCTACCTCTGAGGTAGAGGTTAAATTTCACCTTCAAGATTTCGATTAATTGAAAATCCCGCCCCTACTTCTACTAAAGCTAGCTCCCCCTTCATCGTCCTTTTTTATTTCTTAGCTGCGACTTCCTCTCTATACACAATTCCTTTTTTGTGGGTTGTGCTGTAATAAGAAAGATCTGTCTATGACCATACCGATTCTCTCAACGCTCTCTCAAAGAAAGCTTCTTATCGAGAGACAGATTACAGGAGAAAGCCCTATATCAGATGGCTTTCACTGCCCTTAGAGAAGAAGAGAAGAAAAGCCCTAGAGTAAAGGAAGGGAATTGCTAAAGGGCGGGCATGCTCGACTGAAAGGAGAGGAAAGCTTCTTCACTTTCGGCACGGGCGCGGACTCCGCAATCTCTGGGTCGCCGAGGTTCCTTTTCTTCCGCCTCTTAAGATTCGCTATCTCTATGATTTGATCCTTCGCGTATCGGCCCCATACTTCTTTGATCTCCCTTTCTCCTGACGTAAGAAAGTGACACAGGCTTGGCCAGCTTTTTTCAAACTTGACGGTCAAGTTCCCAGCTACTTCCGTGAAAAGACAGCTTAAAAGTAACAAGGTTCTAAAAGAAAGACAAGCCTTAAGGCAACTAAAGCTAGGAAGGTAGGTTAAAGTGACTAGTCGGGGGCGGCCGTTCGGTCGCCTATGATACTAGGACCAATAGGTTCAAAATAGGTTTGTGCCGCAGGTGTTGGACCTACTTACCTTGCTTGTAGACCTGCTGCGGAGCTAACCCTTGTTCTATTGGTTTGGTGGTTGCTACCAAGAAGATTTCTTTATGTTTTTATTATGCTTTGAACTAACCCGTGCAGGTACTTAGTCAAAATCAAATCTAAGAATTAGGTCTAAAAGCATGTGTTGCACCATTTTTTCTTTGGATCGGTTTTTTTTGGAAGTGGATTTTATGACAAGTTTTTAATGCGGCAACAGTAAGGCGTGCTACCCTAGTTTTGATGGCCAGTCTAAGATTGGGAACTATGGATCGTCCGTATAAGATCAATATTATTTGAGCCCTCAAAAATACTAGGGGGCCATCACACCCTGAGTCAAGAACCGAAATCCCGAGTTCGAGAATGTAGAAGGCAATCTTATTCGATATTGAAAGCCAAGACTTGAATATTAGGATAATTGTAAGGGTCAAAAGGTCAAACGAACCGTGCCCACATAGCTCATTATCGTCATGGAATATAGCTTTTGTACCATCGATTATTTACACGACATTCAAAGTAATAAAAGAAATTTGTCTTCTACCTTTCATCGGTTCAAATTTGCACAAGGAATGTTATCGTTAAATTACTTAGAATGAATATTGGGTTCAAAACCCTTATGCCTACGGACCTCCCCGAATCGGGGATTGCTACCTGACAATAAGATCGGGAAATTCGGGTTACTTAATCCCGGAGGCATCGAGACTACTATGCACGGCTCGAACATGAAAGGCTACGACAATCATAAACGGATCGGAGACGTCTGAGTCTGTACTTGAAAAGTATAGTCCTTACATATTTTTAATACACAAAAAAGACTACTTTAGACCAGTTCAAGTTACTCGGTCTTGAAATAATTACGGCCATGAAAAGAGCTATCTTCAGCAAAGAATAATTGTGTCTGGTTAGCATTCAAAAACAAATACAGAAAAGTGAACTCGACAACTCAGAGTTATTACCTAATCCAGTGTCAAGTTTTATGTTATGGCATCGATAACATATTATAAGTCTTAGACATAAGCAAATACAGAAAAGTGAAGGACACAATGCATAGCCGAAGAATTTTTTTTATATACATATGTACCAAAATGTATTTAAAAGGCACTGTGAAACGGCCCCAAAATACAAAAATAGCTACAAGAAAAAACAAAAAGTAAACTAAGGCATTTCCCACCTAGTCTTCATAGGAGCCCGACTTACTTCCTGAGCCATCGGGCTGGTATCTCGCTTTTGCCTCGGCTTCAAGCCTCTTCGCGTCTTCGATCTCAACCGATAGGTCAATTTCTCGGGTATGGACCTCATCAAGGGTCTCTCTCCGATACAACCACTTCACATACTCGTCCTTCATTATTACACGGGCATCAACTACCTCCATATCGTTCTTGTACTGGGCCAACATATCCTGGACTTTGGAGGCCTCGTTCGAAGACGACTCAAATCTGGACTTCAGTGCGGTGTATTCTTCACCGAGAGCTTCACGTTCTATATTGACTGAGTCGAGTTGTGCCCGATGTTACTCATTTAGCCGAGACCATTTGCCGGTTTTTTCTCTTATCACCCGGAGATGAACTTTGGTCGATGCAAAATCCTATTTGGTGGCATCCTACTTCGAGGCCAGGAGATCCATTTTGCTCCTCAACTCCTCGGCTGAAGCTTTGACCCCATCCATCTCGGGCGTAAGTTGGTAGATCAGGTCTACCTTCTCTTGGACCTGCGAGGTTGTGGCGTTACATTTGCGCTTAACATATCATTATTAATCTCAAGAACTCTTACCTTTTCAACCAGAAGGGCATGTTCCCGTTTCACATTCGAGATCTCTTTTTGAACCTTTTCTAACTCAGCTTGGAGGACAGAGTGGTCCCTAAGGATTTCATCTTTTTTCTCACAAATAGCTTTGTACATGTCCTTTTACTGGACTTTCTCTTTGAGCTCGAACTCAAGGTGACTTACCTCTATTCGATACCGGTGGAAGCTCTCATAATTAATCACCAAGGCCTTACGCATAAAAAAGGCAAAATC
The DNA here is from genome assembly GCA_005239495.1 of Nicotiana undulata. Taxonomy (NCBI): domain Eukaryota; kingdom Viridiplantae; phylum Streptophyta; class Magnoliopsida; order Solanales; family Solanaceae; genus Nicotiana; species Nicotiana undulata. Next base: position 16,500 of record ML264257.1, read on the forward strand.
GATAAAATCCACTAAGGCAAAATTAAATCTCCAAAGATATAAGGGGAAGAATGTATACCCCGTTCAGCGCCTGTTGTGCCTCGTTGAAGAGGCTCAACGCGTCCACCTTGTTCATATTCACTTAGTCCTCATCACTTACCAAAGAACGAAGGTAGATGGCCACATCGACCAGCCTGGATAGCATCCTGGTATCCGCCATTACCGTAAACATGACCGTCTTCTTTTGGTCAGGGTCCACTCGGGGTAGGGAACTGCTTCACAAACTTTGGGATCAAACTCGGCCCGCATTATCCCGGTGGCACTTCCCTTTTCCCGGTATCTATGCTGACGTCTACGCCATTGAACAAAAAATTAAGAGGTTCATCCGTGGGCAGATACCTCGGTTGGCTTTTCTGTAACAACCTGATCCTCATCGAAAAGAGGCTCCGCGTGATACAGAGACTCCTCTATGTCAATGTCATCGGTGGCCTCTTTCAGAACCGGAGTAGCTTCTCGAGGGATAGTGGCCATAGGTTCTTCCTCCGGCTCCCGAGCTAATGAGGGTTCAGCCTTTTGGTTACCCCCATCCGGTGCTGCCAACTCTTGTGAAACGTTGGCCAGCTCATGGATGACAATCTCCATGTCGTCATCCTCGGAGTAGTCCTTGAGCCGGTAGAGAGAATAAGGGTCCGGGCCCCTAGCACGAGTACTTTTCTTGGTACTCTTTCTGAACCTGACCGCGATCCTCTTCTTCTTGGCCTTGGCGGGAGCATCGGAGGAATTAGAGGACCTTTTCTTCTCCTCCTTCTTTGTAGCAGCCTCGACAGTAGGTTGTACCGAAGCAGGGAGTTTTCTAGATGGTAACGAGGCAAGGACCTCAGTAATTGCTCGAAGCTCGGTTGTCTTTAGAAAACCTGTGAAAGGGAAGGACTTAGTCAAAATGAAGATAAAATAAAAATGATTTAGACGGAAATTCAATCAGGAGAAGAAGGACATTCACTGTGGGAACGAGCCTCCCATTTGAATTTAGAAAGTTAGAGACACTTACGCTCGGAGTATGTCAATTTTTTGCAGATTCCCTCGGCCCACTCCATGAAATGGGGGGTTGCGCTGTGTACTCGTGCGACGACTCCACATCAGGAGAGACGGGTAACGAGAAAGAGGAATAAGTTCAAAGGGTTATTTTGACAACTGAAAAAGGGATGAACTTACGTGTTGGGTTCCACTTCTTAGGAACGATAGGAACTCAGAGGGAATGAGATCTTTAGTCTTTATCCGCACAAATATCCCCTGCCAGCCTCAGTCCCTGTCCTTATCGATGCTTGAGAAGTGACCCTTCCCTTCGGGCAAGCTTAATTAACCCCCATCCGTTGATTCGGGGGCTTTAGACACGAAGCGGATGGTCGATCTTGAATTAAGGCTCCTCCGTGTTGTTGGAAAATTTGGAGGAGGGCCACGATCCTCCAAAAGAATGGATGGATCTGCTCGAGGCGGACATCGTACCTCTTATAAAAGTCAAGGACCACCGTGTCCATAGGGCCAAGCGTGAAGAGGTACGTGTAAATGCTTAAGTCCCTCATCCACGTGCTATGTGATGTCCTCAAGGACAGGGAATGACTACTTCCTTACCTTCCCACTTGCATCCTCCCGGACCGTTGGGAGCGTTTCTTCGGTGATGGAGCAGATATACCTCCACCCCTACTCACCTTGATCTCCTTGTTGGGAGGATTTCTCTACCTTAAAGTCGTTATCTATGGAGCAGCCTCTGAGGATAAACTCTTTAAAAGGAGGTTTCGGGGCTACTACCAGTGGGGTCGCCTCGGTATCTACATCCGGAATAGTTGTTGAAGGAGCTGTATTTTGAGGCAACTATTTTGAGTTTTTTTGCCATCTTTATCTTGGAATATGAAGGTTTAAAGGCCGATATGAAGGTTTAAAGATTGATATGAAGATTTGAAGGTCTAGCTTGAAGATTTAAAGGCAAAGTATGAAGATTTGAAGATTGAAGATGAAGAAATGAAAATGTGAAGAACGATTTGTGAAGAATTGAGGGAATGATGAACAAGTAAAAATTCGAGGGTAACTCAAGAAGATTCGGAACCAGAAAGTAAAAATAAGTTTAAAAAAAAGGAAACCAGAGCTTCTACAGGAGGAAAAATATGAATGAGTGACGTTTCACATTCAATGCCCACCGAGGATGGTCAACTAGCGGCTGACACATGTCCAAAGTCAGAACGACGCGACTGATGGTACGTTTCGCTGACTTGCCAACTCGCTTGCAGCGTACGAAGGAAGGAACCGGGGTCAGCTGATCACCTCTCGTTGTTCCTATACATATGCTCTTCGAAAAGTAAGGGGACTATCTATGCATGGATACAATCGGGGATAAAGTTACTCCCGCTTTTTTGATAAACAATCGAGAAGACAGTGCGATCCGATATGGCCTCGGGTAAAGCTGAGGGCTCCCATAGATCATAACCGGGGGAGGATGAATGATGCACCAAGAATTGGACACGGCCAAACATGGGAATAATCGAGTTCGAGCAAAATAAAGAACCGAGACTAAAGGAAAGACGATTGGAAAGGACAAACGAGGGGCCGTAATATCCACCCTTAATAGGATATTGCAGCGCAAATCTCGCCCCATAAGCGTATCACGATTTACTAGAAGAGAACCTTTTTATTGTTGAGACTACTGTTGGCAGGCATACCAAAGCAATTAAGTCAATTTTTGTTCTTTAATTATAGTTCAAAGTGTTCTTCAGCTACTTGTTTGTTTAGTTGTAACCGAGCTCGTTTCAAGAGCTTGATCGGAAACAACTTTCGGTGTTCATCATAATGCCAGGCTTAATAATCCGTCGTGTTTGGTTTAATCGTTTTGTTTTCCTTTAATTCAATTATTTGATGTTCTTATATCTTTCATGTTAAATAAAATCACATATCCTTTAAATCGCCTATAAATTTAATTGTTACTCATTTTAAGGTAAACAGTAATGTATGTATCACATCTTATAAATGCAAGCAATACTGGCTCTCTCTGTGTCTGAGCCATTTATTAAAATCTATCACGGGCAAGATTTTCAGATTTTGGGTTTGGATAGAGCTGGATTTGTAGGCAAACCGGACAGCATTGACAATGCGATTTCTGATTTTCAAACTCGAGATTTTACCCCCATTCAATTCTGAAATTAAAAGCAGGAATATTTGTAGGCCAACACAACCCATCTTGATGTTACATTCGACATTGTCCTGATCTATTTTAGCTAGAAGCAGAACTTAGTCGTTTTATTTTTTCCCATGAAAAAAAGAAAACTGAAACGGCAAAAGGAAAAACACACAAAAGCAAAGACGATCAACCACACAAACAGCTACTCATATTGAGAAGCAACAGACTTCATATTGTGTTGGCCATCAGCTTCAATGATCATTTAGCGGCAACCGTACGTTAGTTTAATAACATCGTAGTAACAACGGGGACACCTCCTATCAAAGCAGTCATTTGCCTGCCTGCAGTATCCACCGCAACCACCCATTAAGGTAGGATCGGTTAATTTTGATTTGAGTTCTGTTATAGTCGTTGACACGTCTCTCCCGGCAACTATTCTCACTTTTGGAGAATGAGCCAAATAAACTGCAATCCATCAAAAATAATACTTAGTGTGTTAAAATCAGTATGTTTTATCATTGTAAATCTATATAAAAAGGCGACTCGGTGCATAAAGTATCCCGCGTTCACGCAGGATCTGGGGAAGGACTGCACCTCAAGGGGTATGATGGAGACAGTCTACCCTAATACAAGCATTAGTGGCTGCTTGCACAGGTCGAACCCGTAACCTATAGACTACACTGATACAACGTAACTTAACCGTTGCTCTAAAGCTTCCCCTTCTATGTATATAAATTTACCTAGCAAATAAAAAAAGAGTGAGGTGTAGAAAATTAAAAGATCATTTACCCGACATCACCATAATTGCAACAGTGAAATAGAAAGCATAATTGCGAGCCATGATAACAGTATTACTAAGACGGATGAAAGATGAGAGAATTTGAGTTATTGCAGTGCAATTTTTTGCTTCATGAAGAGCCATGAATTTATAGGCCTCTTTTCCCCATATTTCTGCCTATCTAATTTACAGCATGTCTTTAAAGTCATATTAGGTACGAAGTTCAATCAACTTTATTCAAGACAAAAGGACAATAAGTCCAGTAGATGAGCACCCCTAGCTTTAGTGGAGCTTCCCGCCAGGTCCTCTCATTGGCATGTTAAATACCAAGTGGGCATCACAGATTTTGATTTTTTTTCTAGATTATAACAACAACAACAAATTCAGTAAAATTCTATAAGTACGATATAGGAGGATAGTGTACACCCTACCTTAGGGAAGGTACGTAGATAGGTTAATTTCGATAGACCCTCGACTCAAGAAAAATGTAAAAGGAATCAGTAACATAAGCAGCAACAGAAAGATAAGAAGATAACATATATAACCAAAGACGAAAGAAACAACAAGTAGAGGAAAATATCTAGGAATAAGAAATATGAAAATAGTCCTAATAGCTAATACTACTGGTATGTACAAAAACCCTCGACTACGTAATGTCCTTCTGCCCTAATAACAAGAATTCTTTCATGTAAGATTACTCAACACAAAATTAACACTTACCTCTTCAAGCGTGAATTACACCCATGAACTAGAGGTATAACGAAATATTTCAGTGTTTCTTAAGCTCATATAACCGACATAATTTAAGTACGTGAATCTTCACGTTTCCCTTCAGTTTTTACACATTTTCTTTTCTGTATTAAACTGCATTATATCTAGGGGCGCCCAAGGGTTAAGCCACTGAAGCAAAGGCTTTAGGCTGTGGGGGCCCAAATTCTTCTTTTCGTTTTCTACTCGTATTTGTATTGAAATTTCGACTAATATAGATTTGTAACGTGTAAGGCATAGTGAAAGAAAGAACATATTTTAACAAGATTTGTTTAATCACAGTACTCGAACCCAATATATCTAATTATGGTAAGTTGGATCATATACTTCCCACAACAATCTTTAGAGGTAAGGTCTAAATATATTGGGTATTTTAAAATAAAAAAGTAAATTTATAAAAGGTAAAGATAAAAACATAAGGCTTGGACGTTGAAGATACCAAAAAACGGATTCTAAAAGTTAATTCACGTTTTTTTCAGTGAGAAATGTAAAAGTAGAATAATAATATAGGTACTTCACTAATTATGTTAATTGTAAAATTTAAATAATGAAAAGTTTTATATTCGCGACAAGGGTTTGGGGGGAGTGATTCTCTTTCTCCAATTAAAAGCTATATTGTTTGTTGTAGAAAGAAAAGAGTTTAAATTTTTCTATAAAAAATAAGAGTTGACGAGTACCGTTGAATAAAACAATATTCGCATTCTTTTTTTCCTTTTTCTCCTCAGGTTTCAAGCGCTTCAACAAGTATATTAGAACATCAAAAATTATTTCGATATCAAGTTATCAACTTTTTGAATCTGGTTCTATTATCTAGATCAACAATATCTTAGGAAAGATGAAATTATTTATATGAAGAAACTATTAACAACTTTACATCTTAAAAAACTAGAAAAATAGACTTCAATTAAAAATATAAATGAATTATTATTTTTTTCTTCTGAAAGGCCCAGATTAAAAATTGACTTTAGACCACCAATCTTGTTTAGTCGCCCCTGATTATATGACACATTCGAACATAGGAATAATCATTGAAAGCTCTTTCGTGTTGAATCGAAGCTGACACCTCTTACTACTTGGAGTTGGAGACCTAACGCAACACCGGATGTCCCTCGGGGGTACAAAGTCCATCACTATCAATATTAATAGTATCATTTACTAAAGAGATAACAAGCTAACTTAATCAATGCCAAGTTGTTGTTAGTTTTTACTTAACTCAGTTGAAACTTAGAAGATCATATACCTAACATGCGTAGTCTACGGTATAGTTCTCAGTAATCGCTACATCATGATACTTCCTCCAACTTGGCCTCTTACTTTAGGACTTGTTGATATATCTGTTGAAAGGTTTTTGTATCCACATTGCCCCAAAAGGGAAAAAGCTGAGAAAAAGAAAGAGAGGACAAAAAGGAAGGTTTGGAAGATTGATAGCTAAAGCTCAAATGCTGAAGACCTAAAGGAGGCCATTCAGTGAACTTCAGAGATCGAGCATTTAGGGCTCATTTGGCCATAAGAAATTTTTGATTTTTTTTTTTTCGCGAAAAGATTCTAGTTTTTTCTGGAATCAATGTTTTGCCATGAAATTTTTAAATTTCATTTGAAGTTGAATTTTAAAATTATTAAAAATTTTAAGAAATTCCAAAAAGCTATTTTTCAAAATTTTCACTTCAATTCGCTCACAGAAGTTCAAAAAACAGCTCTAAGTTGTATTTATTCCAAACACCAACTCTAATCTTCTAATACCATTTTCACTTGAATTTTTTTTCCACCTTTTTCCCGGAATTTCACAATTTTCATGTCCAAACGCCCACTTAGAGCCCAAGCTACACAAGAACTATGCGCTTTTTCTCTTCTTTCTCACCTTCACATAAATTTCAAAACATATCACGAAAGAGCCACCAGATTTTGGGTTTGGGTAGAGCTGGATTCGTAGGCTTCTTTCTTGAGGATTTGTTTTAATTTCTCAGTGAAAAAGGTCAGACTGGACAACAGTAACAAAGAGATTTCTGAATTTCATATCTTAATTTTTGTTGGAGTGTTATACTGCTAAGTTTTTAGATTTGCATTATAATTTCCATAGACGAACCGATCACCTTTTTACTTCCAGCAGACGCAAACCAACATTGGCAATGAGGAAAGCACTCAGCGAACAAGTTAGGCAGCTACCACCAAGTTGAGGATAAAGTCAGGACACTGCATTTGCCTTTTAACTGTTGTGCGTGAATCACAGACCTAAAAAAACGTTTATTTTAACGCAACTAGGAGTAAACAAATCGGTATCCTAACAACCTCTGCAATGGGAACGCATTATATGGGCTGGACATCAAGCCAAAAGTCCATTCAAGAGTCTGAACCTGGGCTATCTTTCCACCAAGAGCTATCTCTACAGGATGAAGCAACTAGATACTAACAGCTATCTCTACATGTTGAAGCAACTAGATAGTAAAGACTACAGGATGAAGCAACAAGATACTTAATTAAATGTTGCAGTATAGTTAATGTGAGGAGTAAAAGACTTTTTAGGGATACGTACATAAGGGTAATTTTAGAAAAACAAATTGAATTTTTTCTTGATTATATAAATGAACACTTATTTTGGACCAAAATAAAAAATAAATTGGTCACTTATTGTGGACCGGAGGGAGTATTAAACAGTGATGTTAATATCTAACTGAAAGATAAGAACATGCATAGACAAGAAAATCACCCACATATAATAGGCATGCAGCTAACAATAGCCGCAAACCAAGACTCAAAACAATGCATAAAAGTTCAAGTGGCTAGGTGTTAGGACCCAATTCTTTGACATTGGGTGTTGGCGCAGCTATGGCAAGGATTGGGCGTGATGGCCTTGTCATTGGCCTATGCGCGGGTCAAACGATCATGCGGGTGACGGACAAGACATTGACTTGAGGGCTGTTGTGGGCAAGTATTGGCCAAGGTCTTGGCATGGGCAAGACACGCTTGGAAAGGGCTTGACAAAACTGTGTGGGCAATGTTAGGGCGGCATGGCACGGCATGCGCGCCAAAATCAGTGGCAATGGCACTATGGGTTGTGGCAGCTAGGTGCGGGCAAAGCTAAGGCAAGACGGATGTGCGGGTTGATGGCAAAGGCTTTCAATAGCCAAGGCAAGGCTATGTGAATGAAAATACAAGCAATGGCATGAGGGAAATGAGCAGTGGCATGGGCAAGGCAGGAAACTAGGCCAAGGCAGTGTGCGGGCGGCAGTGGCGTCGGACGTGTGCGGCAAAGTCATGGTGGCGGAATGCGGGTGAGACATTGGTGCGGAACAATGTCAAAGATGAGCTAAAGCTTGGCACAAAGCAAGCTTGGGCGTGGAGCATGGTTGACCAAGTCAAAGGCACATGCAAAGCACATGCCAAAGTAGTTGGCGGTTACATTTCCTAACTCCTTGTCCCCATGATCTCCCATGAACTGATTATGCTTGTATCCATGACCCTATTTCGTGTATGATGACCTAAGTAGTTGGGGATGTCAACTACAAGTTAGGAACATGAATAAACTTAGCCCGCCAAATGGCAAAAGTTGTCGACGACAAGTGTAAATGTGCTGGCAAGTCTAAGGGCTGCATATGTTCTATAAATAGGACCTTATGGACTTAGGCAGAAGAGTGTGGGTAATTTCGTGTGAAATTACAAGTGGGAAACAAGAGTGAAACGTGAGGGTTTCAAGGTGTTTCAAAAGGGACTAAGGCTAGGCTTGGGCAGGTCTTAGTGTTGGCCAAGAACGACTTGTGTTCTTCGTCAAAAGTGGGTTGTGATCGACTTGTGATCATAGCAAGCGAGGGTGTCCTTTGTGTTGTTTTTAAATTAATACAAAGGTTGCGTTTTCCCGTATTGGCTTTTGTTCCTATTGTTTTTGTTGCCCAAAATTCGTCAAGGCCAAAGCTACTGAAATTTGGCTAAGTAAGGGAAAGGCTGAGTCAAGCGCACAACTTGACTGCCGCACGGGTGTGGTTCGGACTGACTAAAATCATCCCTGTGATAACTGGTATCAGAGCAAGGCAGGCTTAGTTCGTGGCGGTGGCAAGACGACCTGGGGCAGATTACGTGGGGATGTTCGAAAGCATGGCTGGTGGCACGAATGCTGAACTGCACCAAAGAGTGGAACAACTTGAAGCACTTGCGGGGCAGGCTCTTGAAATCGGAACAGATTCTTCTGTCCTTGCACGGATGGCACGTTTGGAGGCAGATTATGCAGCGAGACACGAAACTACGCTGGCAAAAATGGCCTTGGTGCGCCAAGAAAAGGAAGAACTACGTGAGGAGGTGCAGAAACTTCGAAGGGTAATGCAGAATACTACCCTTAGAAGCGATGAACGCACCAAAGTGAGGGTTCCGGAGCCGAAGGCCATGGTGGTGCGAGAAGTGCCAAAGAGCTGGAAAATTTCTTGTGGGATATGGAGCAGTATTTTCAAGTTGCTCGTGTGCCGGATGATGAGAAGGTGACCATTACACCGATGTACTTGACGGATGATGCAAAAGTGTGGTGACGTACACAAGTCGTGGAAGTAGAAAATGCTGGCTTGCCAAGGATTGAAACTTGGGAGATGTTGAAGAAGGAATTAAAATCTCAATTCCTTCCTAGCAACTTGTCATGGGTTGCAAGAGATGGACTGCGTCGCTTGAAACAAAGTGGCTCGGTGAGGGAGTATGTCAAGGAATTTTCGTCCTTGATGCTGAATGTAAGTAACATGGCAGAAGAAGACAAGCTGCATTACTTCATGAGCGGATTGAAGGGATAGGCGCAACTAGAGTTGAGGAGGCAGAATGTGCAAAACCTCTCAACGGTTATTGCGGCGGCAGATGCATTGGCGGATTTCAATTTAGGTGGTGACCCTGCTGAATCTTCAAAAGACGGAAAGAAAGACAAGGCGAGGGAATGGAAGAAAAATGGGAAAGGCCAAGCTGCCGAAACAGAAGGGTTTGCCAAGAATGGGAGGCAAGCGGAGACTCCCTACGGCAAGGAAAGAAACGGCAAGTTCAAAGGCTGTTTCACTTGTGGTGGACCACACTTGAAGTAGGACTGTCCGGTGCAGGCGCGGGTAAATGCAATGATGGCTGCGGAGAGACATGAACAAGTGGTGGAAGCAAATGCCATTGTGGCAGAAGTGAGGGAAGCACCCGGGGCGTTGTATGTCAACAACCCCTTGGGGATTGAGTTGGCTCGACGAGGACGTCGATTTCAAAGGGTGTGGGTGGTTTGTTAGGACCCAATTCTTTGACAACGGGCGTTGGCGCGGCTGTGGCAAGGATTGGGCGTGATGGCCTTGTCATTGGCCTATGCGCGGGCCAAACGATCATGCAGGTGACGGACAAGACATTGACTTGAGGGCTGTTGTGGGCAAGTATTGGCCAAGGTCTTGGCATGGGCTAGACACGCTTGGAAAGGGATTGACAAAACAGTGTGGGCAATGTTAGGGCGGCATGGCACGGCATGCGCGCCAAAATCAGTGGCAATGGCACTATGAGTTGTGNCGAAATGAGCAGTGGCATGGGCAAGGCATGAAACTAGACCAAGGCAGTGTGCGGGCGGCAGTGGCGTCGGACGTGTGCGGCAAAGTCATGGCGGCGGAATGCGGGTGAGACATTGGTGCGGAACAATGTCAAAGATGAGCTAAAGCTTGGCACAAAGCAAGCTTGGGCGTGGAGCATGGCTGACCAAGTCAAAGGCACATGCAAAGCACATGCCAAAGTAGTTGGCGGTTACATTTCCTAACTCCTTGTCCCCATGATCTCCCATGAACTGATTATGCTTGTATCCATGACCCTATTTCGTGTATAATGGCCTAAGTAGTTGGGGATGTCAACTACAAGTTAGGAACATGTTTAAACTTAGCCCGCCAAGTGGCAAAAGCTGTCGACGACAAGTGTAAATGTGCTGGCAAGTCTAAGGGCTGCCTATGTTCTATAAATAGGACCTTATGGACTTAGGCAGAAGAGTGTGGCTAATTTCGTGTGAAATTACAAGTGGGAAACAAGAGTGAAACATGAGGGTTTCAAGGTGTTTCAAAAGGGACTAAGGCTAGGCTTGGGCAGGTCTTAGTGTTGGCCAAGAACGACTTGTGTTCTTCGTCAAAAGTGGGATGTGATCGACTTGTGATCATAGCAAGCGAGGGTGTCCTTTGTGTTGTTTTTAAATTAATACAAAGGTTGGGTTTTCCCGTATCGGCTTGTGTTCCTATTGTTTTTGTTGCCTAAAATTCGTCAAGGTCAAAGGTACTGAAATTTGGCTAAGTGTGGGAAAGTCAAGCCCACAACTTGACTGCCGCACGGGTGTGGTTCGGACTGACTAAAATCACCCCTGTGACACTAGGTACAGGCAAGCATTGTGACAGTAACAAGCTAGAACAATATCAAATACAGCAAATTACTGCAATTAGTATCCTAAAAATGCTAAAGAGATGAAAGAAAAACTTTGAAACTACTGTATACGTATGATAACGCATGTATCTGTGCAGTGTATATGAAAACCAAATGTATTAGATCCAAGGTAGTAAAAGTCTAGTAATAAAGATAAGATCCAGAAAGATCCCAACAATATGGGCTGAGTCATGTTTACATTATGAAAAATCTCACACCCTTTAGAGATGAATTTATTGCAATCTCAGAATAGCTTTTCCATGTGTAAACAAATTCACAGCTTTGGGATGTTAAACATTCATATGCTTTCACTTTTACTAAAAACAATGCGAGTACAAACTTCAACACTCTGCATTTGAGAGATCACCTAGCATAACAGTCATGGGTCGTACTTCACCCACTTATGCAAATGTGCAATGTTTTAGGTCTTAACATTGTTCCTAACCTCCATCTGCCTCAAGATTGTCAACAATCGTCCGTTTGCTTTCAGTATTATAAATGAGCTTCCAAATAACTTGAAATAACTGACAACCATGTGCTAGATATTTCTTCTTCAGCTAGTCTAAAATGGTGATAGAATACCCCCACCAACATATACACATGTGGTACCTACAATTGACATACAGACCCATAGTGTACAACAACACAATAACAACCCAGTATAATCCCACAAGTGGGGTCTGGGGAGGGTAGTGTGTACGCAGACCTTACCCCTACCCTAGGGTAGAGAGGTTGTTTCCAATAGACCCTCGACATCCTTCCTTCCAAAAACTCCCCACCTTGCTCTTGGGGTGACTCGAACTCACAACCTCTTGGTTGGAAGTGAAGGGTGCTTACCATCAGAGCAATCAACCTTGTCCAGACCCATAGTGTACAACGGGATATAATTCCATTTTATAAGTTGGACACATGTAAAAGCACCGTTGCCAGAGTGACTTCAGACAAGAATATCCGGTGCTTTCCTATGACCAAAGTGTTCGTCTAATTTGATTAAATAGATTGTTCTATACTCAATGGAACTAGAAACTGCATTTGCTATCACTCAGATCGGGTGGCTGGAGAAGTAGAACTGTCAAAAAGTAGCTCAATGCTTTGAGGTCTCAGTGCCAGCTGACCATGATAACATTTAGAATCTATTATCTGTCACCCTTCCACCTCCAAACCCTCCGTCTCATCTTTTCTCCTAAGATTATAAACCTAGAGTTCTACCTATTTACCTATCAATCAACCAAATGTGGATGTATTCCTCAGGAAACTGTGCAACTAGAACAATCAGAATATCAAGAATTCACAATCTTGAGTGAATAATGCACCAGGAAAAGAATTCCAGATTCACTAGCACAATCCCACATTTTCTCTGCCAATGTGAATTGCTTAACATTTAAAAGGAAAATCAGAAAATAAAGCATGATTCCATTTCCAACTAAATTTCCCAAATATTATGCCCAGCCTTCCATTCTTAAAAGTATGTCAATACTTTTACGAGGGAATTTAAATTAGACAAATTTTTCTATTGACATGTTAAACATCGTACTTCTTTTGACATATTAAAATAGGCAATAAAGGAATAAATGAAAATTGTGCTTTTTTCTTGATAAGTTCGAAAAAGTAAATATTGTGTTCATCTTCTAAAGATAAATATATATTTAAAACATCTCTTTAAAGCTTTATTTATCATAAACAACCTCTCTTCCTTCATAAGGAAAGGGTAAGGTCTACGTACACATTAACCTCCCCAAACCCCACGTGTGGGATTTCACTGGGTTTGTTGTCGTTGTACCTTTTTAAAAATTTAAAATCGATGATACAAACACTAGCAGACAGCAACAACATACCCAGTATAATCCCACAAGTGGGGTCCGGGGAGGATAGCGTATACGCAAACCTTACCTCTACCTAGAGAGGTAGCACAACATACCGAGTATAATCTCACATATGGGGTCTGGGTAGCTACAAACACTATCAGAAATGGGAGATTTGAGTAAGAGATAGTTTAATTAAATAAACGATATTTGTGTCATTTGTATTGCTAAATTGCTAATGCGTGTGTTACTCCATATTAAATTGGATATAGAACAGCAACATATTTAAATAGGAACTAAAAACAGCAACAAGATATTGTACTTTTAATATGGAGTTCAGTGTTGATATTATTTCAACAACCAACCAACCAAACGACCCCCAGACTTTCTGGAGAAGACCATGTGAAAAGCAAAAATCTGGAAGAGGCACATAAACATAGTTGTATAGGATAGAAAGGATAATGATACCACACAAAAATGACACAATGGGCAGATAATTAATCTACACAAGAGGAAGAAGATTAACAAAAACCAAAATATTTGATCCCAAAGGTGATATTACAAAGAATACAAGAACCTTTCCAGCTACATATAAATTGAATAAACCATCATCTAACAAGCTACAGACCTTTTCAACTGTCCAGTTGAGTTGCTAAATGTACTACATGTTCAAAGCGCTATGCAAATAAAGAGATACATCTGCTACAAACTCTACAATCAAAGAGTCAAGATTTGAAATGTTTGTTAAGAACAACGAAAAGAAAAATCATAAACGGTTTTAGAAAGGATCTCTTACATTTTGCTAGGATACACTGCATATCCACGGGGAAAAAGCTTCAATTTGGAGGTCTGCCACCACGACAGAACTCAAAGCAAAGAATCAGATCAAAGGAGCCATCCAAAGTCAGCAGCTCTCTTCCTAGCACTATTGATCCCTCCATCTTGGACTTGAAATGGGGAAGAACCCGGAAGGTGACAAAGGAAATCCATAACCAGGAGAAGGAGGAAATTGTGGTCCCGGGCCTAAAATCCCAGGCTGTGCCATGGGAGAGAAGGAGAAATTTGGTGTAAGAGGCGGAGGATGCTGCATACCCGGAGAAAGTAATGGATAAGGGGACCGGGGAGATAACAAGTTCAAAAAGCCAGTGGGTGATGGCAAAAGATACTGAGAAGTCGGTGAAGGCAAAGGAGGAGGCCCATTTATTCCCGTTGAAGGAAGAGGTGGAGGAGGACCATTCATCCTAGGAGATGGGAGCCCATTCAAACGCTGGGATGGAAGAGGAGGTGGGCCATTCATTCTAGGAGATGGAAGAAGTGGCATTGAAGGATTAGGTAGTAAACCAGATGATGGTGGATGTGCTTGAAAATGACCAGGACCTTGAAATTGTGTTTGTCTAGGCCCAGAATCTATTATTGAATTTTGAAGATAACGCATATAAACTGAAATTGGAGACTCAGCTGTATTTGTCCATACATCTCCAGGAGTGGGTGGTAACATAGGGGGTGACGGCTGACCATAGTGAGGCGGTCTCACAATAGTGTTATGGTAAGGAACACCTCCTGCAGATTGGGCAGGGGCTGGGACCTGTGCAGGGGGGTGGATAGGAATTTGGGAACGATTTATTGGAGTCAAAGGCGGTGGTCGAATCTTTTGTAATCTCATACTCTGAGGCTTTGAAGGATTCTGAGGAGGTCTAGGTGGAGGCTCTTGAGAAGGTGAACCTGTCAGTTGCTGAACAATGCTCCGAAAATCATTCTTGTTAATATTATAAACCTGAGGTTGAGGTTGTGGCCGAGCACTATTTGTGTTGTTGAAATTGGGTTGGTGTATAGGACTCTTCTTGATATTCTTCCCAAATTTATTCACACCCAAATGATCTGGATTCCTATTATCCATCTCAATAACTTCAAGACAATCACTGAACTCCAAAAGATTTTATCTTTAAATCCCTCTTTTACAACACCGTAACTAAAAAGGAATTACAGAATGCAACTCAAATCTTATACCACTGCAAAAGACCCTCTGCAAGTTTGATAACAACTAACCCTACACTTGAAATTAAAGAAATATCACCACAGACAGTGATACCCATACATCAACCAGCTTCAACTCCAGCCAACACTTCTGCTTCAGTTCACAAAAGTAACCACAGAAATCTCAATAAACAACTTATTCTTCCCACAGAATATCCAATTCCCAGATACCATATATTACTGAACTCTTCCAAAAAAAAAAATTATCAATTTTTTCTTGATAAATAATTGAGGTCAAACGAGCATACAGAGTACAAACAACCCTAAAAATTCCAACTTTTTCAGTTTCCAACTTCCAATTTTCTCCCTCTATAAATTTTCAGAAACAGACATGCCCTAAAAGTTGAAAAGGTTAAGAGTAGAAAGAGATAGAGAAGAGAAATTACGCTCTGATTACTGGGGCAAAGCGTCGAGCATGCGAACTGCAAACATATGAAAACCCTCAGAGCTGAACACGGCGGAGGGTGGTGGCGGAGTTGGTGGCTGTCGTCGGTCAACGAGGAAATGAAAAGGGAATTGAAGTTTGAAAACGAAGATGACGCGTTTCAAGGTTTTTAAAAATATCCACTAGTCTGCTAGAAATAGAAAGGAAGAAAAGCTGGAGTCAGTGGGGCAATAGTGGGCCCGATAGGGTTGAATTAGAATGACGAACCTGTTGCGTCAGTAGTGGGGGGGGTGAATTAGAAAATACTGATGAAGACGAGTCAAACCACGGGAGTTGCATGGTTGTAACTTGAAGCATTTACTAAATTTAATTCACGAATTTGTAATTTGTTAATGATATTTGGAAAACTAAATAGTTGATATAATACATTTACTATTGAGAGAATTAAAAGTTCGATTATTTTCTTGCAATTATTTTTGGTTGTTAAATATTAATAACTTATACGTAATATTTTTTTTACGTAACTTTTAAATATATATATAGTTTATTTTAAAAAATTATATTCAGATTGACACCGGACATTAATCCGTTCAACCTCTGTACTTCGAAATACGTTACATTAAATGAAATTTTAGAGTACTCCTTTTCATAACAAAAAAAGAAAAAGATATCATATTGCTCCCTTCATTTTATTTTATTTGAACTAAATTTTTTTATAAAAGTATGATTCACAAGAGGAGATAGAATGATGGAAAAAGGATTGAGAATGTAAAAGTAAAAGAAGGGAAAACCTTTAAATACAAAGGGTATAAAAAATGTTAGCCATTATTTGTTTAAAACCATTGTAATAAACATAGTAATAATTTATTTGGCCTCCTGTCTATCATACTATAATAATCTTATAAGAGTACCAAATTACACGTATATTTGATAAAGGGTTGAGTCAACTTAGATTTAGATATCTACCAAAAAACTTGGATTTAGATAATTTATTCAGCCACATATTGAAAAATGAAAATAATAAAGATTTGCAAGCAAAGCTCAAACGTCTTAGGTAGAATTAATGTAGAAAGTTTGACTTTGACTGTAAAAGTGTGGGCAAGTTTATTGTACGTACGCTATAAGAATAATGAAAAAAATTCATGTAAAGAGTATCTATTATTCTGGGGAAGGAAATAGCCTTTTACGTTCTCATTATAACAACTGGTTATACCATGACTTTTGGCGTTCTGGAACAAGCTTCCCACAGTTTTTTTCACGTCATTTTGGAATTTTCATTTAGTAATTAATGGGTAATTACCCTTTCATTGACCACAAAAGTGGCCATATCTTTAGGCAGTTAATTAAGAGGAAGCAGAAAACAAAAACATATAAAAGATCTTGACAGAGTAAATACACAAGAATTTTTCACATGAGTAGTTCGATGATGACCAAAGGATCATGATTCGAACGTCTGCTTTGTCACAAGTTGAGGGGGGGAAAACAAAGATGCACAAAATCGATTGGATAATGCTCCAACTTTAAATTGATAAACAGTTAAAGAAATGTTTATACATTACTGTTTTGGTATGACTAATTAAAAATATATTTTAAGAAGTGTTTTCATGTAAAATAATTCATTTTATTGTGTTTATTTAATATAAAAATAAGCCATTCTTATTATAGTAGCAAGAAAATATTTTGTCACCAAAAGGAAGAAAACTTCTCTCACTTATGATCGAGCAAAAGTCAATTACCTTATTGATAATCTCAACTCTTAAGTCTTAACGTTGTAATGCTGCATCAATTAATACTTAGATATTCTTATAATTTTTTAATTACTATTTTATAGTCAACATTAACCAAACATTGGAAAAAACTTGCAACAACTTGTCTTTAAAAAAAAAAGTAACTTATACTCTGGAAAAAAATTCAAAAACATTTCCTATCATACCAAGCAAATTAACCCAAATCAAGATTAAATAACTTTATAATTGCCCACAGAGAGGACTTCATATTCCTCCATATAGCCCCTGTTGGAGTTGTTGTGTAAGAAGATAGTCACGCAGCTATTGGACTATCGACCCAATGCAAATGTAGGCATCGAGTTGCACATGGTTTAATCAATGCAATTCATAGCAGCCAGCTTGTCCGTATGCACAAACGATTAAGGACTTTTAATCCTTTTTTTTAAAATGGCCAATGAACGCATAATTAATTATAATTAACGAAGCGTAAGAATGGTTGCATGCTTTATCCTAGCACGATGTAACAATGACTTCTGCAATTTCAGAGATTTCGATGTAAGCTCCGTTTGAATCATTTTCCAAGAATGAGGTAGATTAACTAGGGAATTTGCTATAAGTGTTATGTGTCTTAGTACTGCCAAGGATGTATGGATGGACATAAATGAAAGATCTGGACAATCTAATGGGTCTAAGTATATTCAGCTACAACGGGAGATCAGTTATACCTTTCAAGGTTCTTCTGATATAGCCACCTACTTCACTAAGATGAGAAGCCTGCGGGATGAGTTGAACTCTGCATATGTTGGGCCCACATGTTCATGTGGTGTCCTGCCAAAGTTCATTGAAGACCAACATCTCTTTTAGTTGTTGAGTGGACTGAATGATTCCTACTCAACAGCTAAAAGTAGCATCCTTCTGATGTCTCCATATCCTTCAATCAGTAAAGCTTATTCTCTTCTACAACAAGATAAAAGTCAGAAAGAGTCTCATCATTTCTCTCATGAGTTTTCAACTGATTCAGCATCTTTCTCTGTTCTATCAACTCAACCTCACCCTAATAAACAATACACTCAGAGAGTCAATTTTGAATCTAAGAAGCCTTCATAATCTACTATTGTATCTTGCAAGTATTGTAAGAAAACTGGTCACAACATAGAGAAGTGTTACAGACTTCATGGATTTCCTCTTGATTTCAAATTCACAATGAACAAGGGATTTGCTTCATGTGTTCAGATGGAGGAATCATCTTATTCTCCTACTGTTCTCAAGACATCTGAGGCTCCAGTTCATGGGTTTAGCAAAGAACAATATAACCATCTCATGACCTTCAACAGGCACATATTTCTCCCAACTATACTACTGTTAGTGCTGCTGCAGACAGTGGTGGATATGCTCATTTTGCAGGTGTTTCATATCTTCCAGTAGAGGAAATGCATTCTTTAGCCCATTCTTTGTCTGCATCTTTTAATTCAAATAGAAAACCTTGAATTCTGGATTCTGGTGCAACAAACCACATGACTCCATACAAACAATTTCTTCACAACATTCAACCTTTAACTTCTCCTTTTTAATAACCCTGCCAAATGGATATAAAGTAAAAGTTATTTCTACTGGTTCTATGTACCTTAGACATGATATAGTTCTGCATAATGTCCTTTTAGTCCCTTCATTTCAATTCAACCTTCTTTCTGTACACAAATTTCTCATTCAATTACAGTGTATGGCTATTTATCAGTTTTTCTTATTCTTTACAGGGCTCTTCTCTGAAGAGGCCATTGGAAATTGGTAATGAGGCCCATGGATTGTATTTTCTACTACCAGACATGCCTTTACTTTCTGCTCATGATTCTTCTGTTGATTCTAGTAATGCTTGTAATGCTTCTGTTGATCCCTTATCCCATAGTCCCTCTTGTATCTACTTTAAATAAAATGAATCTAGTTTGGCATCAAGGTTAGGGCATATGCCCCCTTTCTGATAAAATCACATCTAAACAACATTTCTTATGTACTATTTGCCCTATGGCTAGACAACAAAGATTACCATTCTTAGAATGTACTATCAAAACCACTGCACCTTTTCAATTAGTACATATTGATGTATGGGGACCTTACCACACTAAAACTTACAATGGTTTCAGTTATTTTCTCACTCTAGTTGATGATTTTACTAAAGTTACTTGTACTCATTTACTTTCTTGTAAAGCCAGCGCTTTGTCTATCCTGAAAACTTTCACTTTAATGGTCAAGGTTCATTTTAATTGCTCTATTCAATCTTTCAGATCAAATAATGCATATGAATTAGGCAGTAGTATTGAAGCAAATACTTTCTTTGCTGATAATGGCATACTCCACCAGACCACTACACCACATACCCCCAACAGAATGGAGTTGTTGAAAAAAAATATAAACATCTGTTAGAAACCTTTAGAGTTATATTATTTTAGTCCAACCTTCCTACTAAATATTGGGGTGATTGTGTCCTCACTGCTACCTACTTGATTAATAGACTACCTTCTTTTGTTTTAGGTAATTCATCCCCTTATGAAAAATTGCATGGCACACCACCATCTTATGATTATTTGAGATCCGTTGGATGTCTTTGTTTTGCTACTAAACCAAAACCTGGTAGAGATAACCTTCAATCCAGGGCAACTGCCTCTGTTTTTCTAGGATACCCATGGTGAAAGAAAGGTTACAAATTACTTAACCTTTCCAACTATTCTATTTTCTTCTCAAGGGATGTACAATTTCATGAATCTATTTTTTCCTATTCTTCTTCTCTTCCTTCCTCTATTTTCCCTACATATTTTCCTGATTCTACAGAAATTCCTACTTCTTCCTATCCTATCATTCCTCCTTCTCCCACACATGGTTTCACATCTGAATCCACTCCTTCTTCCACTCCTCCTACCATCTCTCCTTCCGTTTCTACAACTTCTTCTTTTCCCTCTTCTTCCTCCCCTTTACCAGATCCTCATATTCCACTCCTTAGGAAGTCCACTAAAATTCATCAACCTCTTGCTCATTTGGAAGATTATGTATGTAATTCTGCACTTCCTTTTCAGTATTTATCTCTACTCAGCCCAAAGTTCCCTCTACTGATATGCCCCTGCATGAACCTGAGTTCTACCAGCAGGCTGTTTCTCACCATGTTTGGCAGGAGGCCACGCTACAGGAATTCAAATCTCTTGAGGCAAATAACACATGGGATATTGTTCCTCTTCCTCTCAACAAGAAGCATATCCCATACAAGTGGGTTTATAAGATCAAACAGAAATCTGATGGGACTATGGAGAGGTATAAAGCACGGGTTGTAATAAGAGGAGACACTCAAAAGGAGGGAATTGACTATTTTGAAACTTTCTCTCCTGTGGTCAAATTCACCACCATTAAATGTCTCCTTTCTCTTGCTTCCAAAAGGATATGGATTGTGCATCAACTTGATGTTAACAATGCCTTCCTCCATGGTGATCTCAATGAGGAAGTTTACATGAAA
This sequence comes from Nicotiana undulata, assembly GCA_005239495.1. NCBI lineage: Eukaryota > Viridiplantae > Streptophyta > Magnoliopsida > Solanales > Solanaceae > Nicotiana > Nicotiana undulata. The sequence continues at coordinate 37,016 of ML264257.1, forward strand.
ATTCTTCCAGGATTATCTGTCTGAGGTCCTTCATCTTCTGGTTCTTCTTCTAGCTTGGTTTGCAAACTCAAGAAATCACTATATGGCCTCAAACAAGCTTCCAAACAATGGGTTTCTAAATTGTCTGAAGCTTTGTCATCTAGAGGCTACATTTCAAGCAAGAATGATTATTCTCTTTTTACAAAGTCTGTTGGCTCTTATCTCACTGTATTAGCAGTTTATGTTGATGATATTTTGTTGGCTGGTGATGATATTACAGAATTGGGTAGTTTGAAGACATTTTTGGATGCTCAGTTTAAGATTAAATATTTGGGTGAGGTCCACTATTTTCTAGGTCTAGAAGTGTCTTCTCTTCCTGATGGTTTTTTGATGTGTCAACATAAATTCACTTCTAAGCTGCTGGCTGATATCATTTTACCCTTGTGGTTACACCTTTGGATCCTTACATAAAATTAATCATTGATATGGGCGCCCCTATGTCTGATCCAAGCATTTTCAGAAGGCTTGTGGGGAAACTGAATTTTCTTCAGCATACAAGACCTGACATTGCCTTTGTTGTCCAGCACCTGAGTCAGTTCCTTCAGTCTCCCCAAGTTCCTCATATGCTCGCTGGGATTCATATGTTAAGGTACCTTATAAATGCACCTGGTCAAGGCATTCTCTTGTCTAACATTACTGACTTGTCTCTGGTCGCCTTTTCTGATACTGATTGGGCTGCTTGTGCCTGATCTAGAAGGTCTGTAACTGGATATTTCAATACTCTTGGTAGATCACCTATTTCTTGGAAAAGCAAAAAATAAGCCTACCATTTCTCTTTCTTCTGCTGAGGTAGAATATAGGGCTCTCAGGAAGGTGGTTGCTGAAGTTTCTTGGTTGGTCAGAGTCTTGGCTGATTTGGGTCTCACATTGTCTGATCATGTTCCTATATTTTGTGATAGTCAGGTTGCGCTCCATATTGCCAAGAATCATGTGTTTCATGAGCGCCCCAAACAGGTTGAAGTTGATTGCCATTTTGTTCGTGATTTGATGGATATAAATTATTCATGTAATTTCATATCTAAAAAAGTAAGTTTTTAAAATAAAATATGAATAATAATATCTTATCCTCGCATATTTTCTAACAAATCTTGTGGGAAAAAGAAATTATGAAAAATAAGGAAAAGACAAGAGAATGAAGCAGAGCCACAGTTGCACACATCATCTTCATATTCGCAAATGTGGAATATACATATGGGCTTATGGAAAGAGAAAATTAGAGATAAAAAAGAGCTATAGATGCATATGTAGAATCTATATACACAAAGGTCACATTTGCATATATGGAACCTACATTTGCAAATCTAACACATGAAGTCAAGAATGGAAGCAAAAGAGTCATATATGCATGTGTGGAATCTATATATGCATGTGTGGAATCTATATTTGTAAATGTCACATTCGCACACATGGAACCTACATTTGCAAGTCTAAGCCATGAAGTCATGAATGGAAGCAAAAGAGTCATATATGCATGTGTGGAATCTATATTTGCAAAGGTCACATTCGCATACATGGAACCTACATTTGTAAGACTAACTCATGAAGTCAAGAGTGAAGCACAAGTGCCATAGTTGTATATATGGAATCTACATACACAAATGTCACTTTGCATATATGGATTTCACATTCAAAAAAGTGGAACATGACCAAAGCTACTCATCTTTTCCTATAAATAGCAAGCTCTCTTTGTATAAGAATATCAAATCTTTGTAAGACAAGAACTAGTCTTGGTCTTCTTTCTTAGTAGTAAAAATATTTCTAATTTCCTAAATATCTTTTTTAGCTTTTCTTACTCCATAATGGAGTAATTTCTTTTTGTTGGGATAGTTGATGAAGTTTGATATATTTTATCATACTATCTTAATTTTTATATATTCTTGGCTTGAAACTTTTTATTTACATTTCATACTTTGTTGAAATGATGGTTTTTAATTACTCTATCATCACATCTATATATTTTATCTCTAAGTTATTCATATATTAATGTTGTAATTCTCGCGGAGCAAAATTAATATATGATAACTGATGAATAAAATAGTAGTATGAAAGTAATTTTTTAGTAAACTATTATTTCAAGTCAGTAATCTTGCTTGCCTCAGTTTTAATTCTCACGAAGGAATTGTTGTAGGCGAGATTATTGATCCTTAGTAAAAATATTCTCACAAAGTTTTTACTTTCCTTTAGCACAATTCAATCAAGAAAAATATTTCGGTTTAATTGTCAATTGTCTTAAATTGATTAATTAACATAATTCTCATGGAGTGTTATTAATCGGTTATTTCTTAGTGAGGAAAATATAATTGTATTAGAAATAAACAATTATTCTTTAGAGAAATAAATGTAGAAATTGAGATTTTATTATAGTAATATTATCAAGTGAATTCAATGATTCCAACTCTCCTCTTCTAATTATAAATCTTTCTAAACTTATTTGTTTTGTTTAAGTAATTAACAATTTTTAAACCTCACTCACTTTTCATCAATTTGATTCTCTCAAATATTAGTTAAAATATTACAAGTCTGTAGCATAGATTATCCAGACTCTGTGGGACGATATCTTAAACTATATTAGAATTTGACAGAGTACGAGCAGAAAATTCCAATACACATTGGCCTCGTCAAATTTTTGGTGCCGTTGTCGGGGATTGGCATACATCTACTTCAGATTAAATATTTTGTTACTAATTTGAGAATTTATTATTATTATTATTATTATTATTATTATGTATTATTATTATTATTATTAGTATTTTCACTATCTACTAATAAGTACTTCTTCCTATTACTTCTACCATTAGCTTTCCTGTAGTATATTTTGTCACGATCCAAAATTTTAAATCATGTCGCGATGGCGCCCGATACCGAAGTCAGGCAAGCCAACATCAATATACTAGTGAGTTTCATTCAATTTACCAAAAGCATTTTCGTCACTTACTAAATTCAGATTTAAGGCATTAAGCAAAACAGATACTTAGGCAATATTAACCAAAAGTAGCCATGATAGTCATAATTTATATTTACAGCTCAAAATGTAATATCTACTACGTGTGTGCCAGGAACTAGTGTTACAAGTTTACAGGCGTCTAGTAGAATGAGAACCCAAAAGAATACAAGTCTACCCTATTGTCTGAGGAAAATATATAGATAGATAAAATCAAAAGAAAGAAAACTCCAAGGTGCTGCTGGAAGTCGTTAAAGAAAGCAGCTCACCGAGAAGTCTAAACCAAGTATGAGTCACGGGACGAGCTCCAGACTGATACCCAGGTGCACCTGCCTTAGAACCTGTACAATTAAGTACAGAGTGTAGCATGAGTACATAAAATAGTATGTACCCAGTAAGTATCCAGTCTAATCTCGAAGAAGTAGTGACGAGAGGTCGACTTGACACTTACTAGGGTCCAAACATTGTAATTATGTGTATAACTTAAAGAGAGTAACAAATACACATAAATAATAGAACCGTGAATAACTAGCGTGGAGAAAAAAAAATCTATTTCGAGTCGAAACTCTAACACGCAAACTTCAAGTCTATCATTTCAAGTCATTTAACAAATTTAAGTCATGAATAACATCAAATAAGCAGCATGCGCGCAATATATAACTCACAAGGTACGGTTTGGGACAACATAATAGTAGATGTGCACTGCTAGAGGGTCGAACGGCACGAATCATAGATGCATCTATTAACCTGCCGTGACGTACGACCCGCTCCCATGAGAGTAGTGGAAACAATCACTCCGCTCGCGGAATATATAATTTTTCACACATAAATATAGCATTTTTCGTTAAATTCATTTTCCGGAAATAAAAGTGATTCGTCTGAAAACTCCTATTAAGAGGACTACATGAAACACAATTGCATGCGAAGGAAGTACAAAGCATATAGTAAATTATGAAATTCACTAGGCATGGTGTGAACCGAACTACCCGGACATAACAAGCATAGTCACTATGCACGGACTCTTGTCATATTGTACGTAAGTAGCCCCCGCAATTAATCACACAAAACCATTTATTTCACCTAAGGGGACAATTCCCTCTTACGAGGTTAGAAAGGAGACTTACCTCGTGTCAAGTCTACTCCCCGGGTCAAGAATGTGCCCGAAACTCCAAATTCGTCTCCCAAGGACTCGAAACTAATCAAATATTTCATAAATAAATCAATCTATACTCAAAAGTATGAAATTCCTCTATTTAAATGATTATTTCAACCTAATTTGAAAAATTCCAAAATACACCCTCGGGCCCACATGCTCGGATTCCGGAAAATTTCGAAGGAAACACTCACCCATAGCCTAAGGATCAACATTATATAGTTTTTGTATGATTTCATAACTAATTCTTTGGTAATTCTCTCATTTTCTTAAAAATCTAGGTTTTTCTCTAAATCATGATTTCTACCCATTTGAAGTGTTAATCTACCTAGGAATTTAAGTACTAAGCTAAATTTATGATAGGAATGACTTACCTTACAGTAGCTAGGTCGATTCTCTCTTTTGCATGCCCTCAAAATCTCCCAAGGATGAAGAAAGTGTTCAAAAATGGTGAATTCCCGTATTTAAAACAACCTTACTCCCTACAGGTTTTTCGCACCTGCGGAGGAGGGGAAGGGGGGCCTGGCATCGCACCTGCGGAGCGGAGATCGCACCTACGGCTCCTCTTCTGCGAAAAGGAATCCGCACCTACGGAAATAGGCAACCCCACCTGGGGGTCGCACCTGCGAGTCTTGGATCGCAGAAGCGGTCTCGCACTGCGGCTAGGCCTCCGCAGGTGCGGTCGCACCAGATCTGGTGCACCAGCAGTCATTTGTTGCTGGTTTTTGCCTCGCTCGATGCCCGAACGACTTCTGGGCTCACCCGAGATCTCGTCCAATTATACCAACAAGTCCTAAATCATAATACAGACTCGCTCGAGCCTTCGGAACGTCCAAAACAACGCTAAATCTAAAAATCACACCCCAAAACCTATTGGATCAAACTTAAGAACTTCAAGTTTTCGAATTCGCTACTAATGCGCCGAACCTACTTATACTACTCGGAATGACAATTTTGCGAGCAAGTCATAAATGACATAACAGAACTATTCCCGGTCCCGGAATTCTGTTTGGACCTCGATAACACAAAAACACGTTCCAAACCTCAATTTGAACTTAAGGAAACTCTATTTTCACTATTTTGCGTCGAAACGCTCCTGCTTCATCCAAAACCCGTTCCGAATATACGCCCAAGTCCGAAATCATCATACGAACCTACCGGAACCTTCGAATCTCAATTCCGAGTTCGTTTACTAAAAATGTTGACCGGAGTCAAACTTGACCTTTAAGGCCAACCTTAAGGACCCATGTGTTCCTATACCACTCCAAACTCCTCCAAATCCCGAACCACCAGTCCCTACAAGTCATAAATCAGTAAAAGAAACTACGAGAAGTATCATTTAGGGGCACGGGGTACTAGAACGCAAAACGACCGGTCGGGTCGTTACATTCTCTACCTCTTAAACAAATGTTCGTCCTCGAACGGGTCTAGAATCATACCCGAAGTGCTGAATAGGTGTGGATGTCTGCTCCGCATGTCCTTCTCGGACTCCCAATTCGCCTCCTCGATTGGTTGGCCCCTCCACTGGACCTTTACGATGGAAACCCTCTTGGACCTCAACTGGATATCCTGCCTGTCAACAATAGAAACTGGCTCCTCCTCGTAGCCCAACTTCTCATCTAACTGAACGGTGCTGAAATATAACACGTGAGAGAAGTCGGCGTGGTATCTCAGGAGCATGGACACATGAAAGACCGGATGAACTCTCGATAAACTGGGAGGCAAAGCAAGCTCATAAGCATTCTCTCCAACTCGTATCAACACCTCGAATGGACCTATAAACCTTGGGCTCAACTTGCCCTTCTTCCCAAACCTCATAATACCCTTCATCGGCAAGATTTCAATAGAACTTTCTCTCCATCCATAAATGATACATCACACGCCTTCTGATCCGCGTAACTCCTCTGTCTGGACTGTGCTGTGCGAATCCTCTCTTGAATCAACTTTACTTTATCCAAAGCATCCTTCACCAGGTCAGTGCCATATAACCTAGCCTCGCCAGGATCAAACCACCAGATAGGAGAATGACATTGATCATGCTCAACTATGTCTATTAAAAGACTAAGCGGGCGTTGCAAATATAATTTGAGTATTTATCCAGAGTCGAATCCCACAGGGAACTAACATATCAGATGTTGTTGTTAGATTTATTCTATTCTCAATAATCAACTTCCCAAAAGTTAGGAATATCACTTTGTGGTATTTTTACTTCTACAACTGAAGAATTAACAAACTAAAAGACAACTAATGTTTAGATGTAAGCAGATGCGATAAAGGTCTAAGGTTATGGTTTCCCCCATTGATGGAATCACTTCTTGTATATTTCCTATATTTTTTGGCTTAGTTATTTCTATCAATCATGAACACTCCAACTATCATAAATCTCTCTCAAGTAATTACGATAATCTAATAGACGCACTCTCTCAAGTTACGCTAGTTAACTTGCATTACAGTTCACTTTAGATTGCACCCAATGTATCGTTATCTCTAATCCAACCTTTAAACCCGTGGTTATGGATCTCTCCTATACTACGGAGTGATGTTGTTCAACAATTACCTAAATATGCACTCTCTCTCAAGTAGATACATACTAAATAGGAACAACTAATTGAGGGCCATTCAATCAACTACAACAAGAACGTCGTTGAACAAATAGAAATTGAAAACCAATCAAAACTATATTAATATCACAATAAGTTCATCCTCAACGGGTTCCACCAAAACCTTAGATTAAAGAAGTTAGCTACTCATAATTGTATTGCAAACAACAAAAGAAATCATGATCAATGGTAAAATCACAAGGAAGGGAGATGATAATTGATGCCTAATTGCCCTCCTTGCCTCTTGCCTTTGCTATATTGAATTAGCCTCTAAAACCTTGATAATATCCTCCTTTGGGCGAGTTGAACCTTATATAGGTTAAGTGGATAACTTCCAAAATTGCCCTTCCGAAATAACTCTCGCCTGGACTAGCGCGGGCGCGCTATACTAGCACTAATACCCGCACTAATGGGGTTTCTGTCTGCCTGGGTTCACTGGACTAATGCGGGCGTGCTATAATCGCGCTAATGCCCGCGCTAATGGACTTTTATTCTGTTCCAAAGCATTTTCCTCCTTTGATTCACCCATCAAATATCTCACGGGGCTTTCTTCTTCAATTTCGCTCAAATCACCATCCAAGTCCTCAATAGTGCATTTAGCTCCTGTGAAATACAAAATCACAATTAAAGCCAATTTATCATCATTTAATAATCTTAAGACAGTGAACCATCATTAAGTTAGAGCATAAACATACGCTAAACTACGTGAATTTAGCATGTTATAAACACCCAACACTTAAATCGTTGCTAGTCCTCGAGCAATCTACTATATTCTACAAGGGTTATTTCATCAAGAAATTCCCAACGGTATCACACCACGAACATTTTACAAGTATTGTACCTAGCCGTGTAACATCTATTCCTCAAGTAGCGACTTTCACATGCCATGCCATACTCTTACTTCCTCAAAGTACTATCCATAGAGGTCAGGACTTACCTTTCTGTCATGAATCACATGCCCTCACATCACACAATTGAGAGTAGTTCCACAAGAGTAATATTAAGAACAAGTAGGAACTTAAAGTAGAAAGAATTCACTCACTCTCGAAAAGAACATTCATATGCCCCAAAGATACACCATAGGCTTGCCCGTAGTGTAATACTCTACTAATCGAGTCCATTTAGTCTAAGATCAATTAGGTCTTCATTTGGTTGTAGTGTAGGCTAAGGGATGGGTAGGATATATTTAGATATAGTGACTAACATCCCTAAGCACTTTTAATACAACTACTGTAGCTTTCAGCCCATTCTTTTGTTTGGCCAGAATTTCCACTACTCTCTTTAATTTACCCCCAAAATTTCATTCGGTGCATTTTTTTTTTCTTCAACTCACCACCCATCAAGGACTGTATTTATTCATTGTCCTTCTTTCTTCCTATATATTTTTTTTCTAGTGGTGTTCATTCTTTATGCTTCGCACCATTCTTCCTATTTCGCTGATTCCACTCAAAAACCAGACCACCACCCCACACTTAGACTTTTACATGTTAGTGCTTATAGGAGGTATATGGTTCAAACAGTTAGGCTATTCAAACAATTGGGTATGGTTCGTAATGTGGTTGCCAACAAAACAGGCTTATAAGCTCAAAGGGGTTAACTATGGTGAATTGCAATCAGGTAGATACATATTTATGTCTGGCTTAACAAAGAAATGCCTATATCACTTCTAAGACTGAACAAACTTACTATTTCGCTTTTCATACACACGGGGCAAGTTCTAGGTATCAATTGCAAACATAGAATACAATGTAAAATACCTTACACACACATGGCACATAATTCAATCCAAATTGGTTCATCAAGACACTCCATTGAGCATTCAAGTCCGTTACAACATGCAAAATTAAGGCATTCTACAAGAGTCAACAAATGAGCCTAAGCGTCACACTCTAGGTTCTTTGGTATTCGGGTGTAACACACTAAGGGATGCATCTCTATGCCCAAAGGAAACCTAACAACTAAACAAAAACAAAAATAAAAAGAAAACTAACTATACCCGGTTCAAGCTAAACCCTTGGAAAAGAACAGTGGTCAAAATAAAAACCAAGGGGGGATTTAATACACTACCTATGGGTGTGCATTAGATTTATCGATTCGATTTTGACCCTTATCGATAATTACTTATCGATTAATGATTTGTACATATGCTTATCGTTATCGTTATCGTTTCAATAAGGTTTTGATTTTTTCGATTTTGATTTATCGATTTTTGGGGCTTATCGATTCGGTTATCGATTACACCAATAAGAAATTTGCGGGATTCCACAGAAAGTATATCGCTATAAATACGCCTAACTAATATGGACAAAAAGAAGCTAAAATAAGACGAACACCGTTTATAACGTAAAAATTGGGTCAACAAGCACATGTAACGAAACTAAAGTAAGGGATCAAATAAAGAAAAATGGAGTTGAAGAAGCATATATGATGACTACAGAACAATACACAAATAAAGAAAAATACATGTTTCTACATCAAAGAGAAAAGGGTACCTGAAGAGAGGTCAATGACAGAGAGTTTGCAAAAATCATATGTATACAAAGATATACATACCTTCCAAAAACTGCCCTTATCAAAAGTTTCTAGCAAAAGACTCCACAACACATATGATTTTGCCTCAACTACGTAAAACAACCCCAATTATCTATTTGAAATATGGGGTCACTTGGGTTTGCGTTCTCCAACATTTGTACCGTGGACTCAATCAAGGATTCATCGGGGACAATGTCGTTTCCAGCATCAACTTGCAAAGTCACATAGTACGCGTTATCAGTTTCTGGTGGTGCACCAAAGTTAATATAATTAAGAGCTGAACTGTTGTAAGAGTTTTGATCCTTTACAGTTCCCTTCTTCGTACGCTATTTATAAGCATCCATTTCTCTGTAATATCTTTCCCTGTCCTTGTTACTTGCCTCGATATAAGGCTGCAAAAAATTTAAAGTAAGGAAATGATCAACAAGGACAGAAGCTTTACGATTGAAGTCGCCGGAGTTCACTTTCTCTGATGGGTTTGCAGTTCGCGGGAGAGAGGGAGAAAGGTAAAAGCGGCGCTAAAGAATGGGTAGAGGAAATAATAGGGTTAGGGACTTAGGGTAAAGTAAAAGGCATTATAGAATAAGGGTATATTTATCTTTTTAGTATAATTTTTATTGGTTTATCGATAAACCGATAATCGAAGAGGACAAAATCGAAATCGAAATCGATAACTTGTTAAGAAAAATTTCGAAATTGAAATCGAATCGATAAACCGATAACAAATAATCGATTCGATTTATCGATAAAGCGATTCGAATGCACACGCCTAACACTACCTAAAAAGAAAATAAAAAATCTTTTTGGTATTTTCTTTGGACTAACTTCCCTCAAGAAAGCTGCCTAAGAAGTCCGTCATCAGGAAGAGTCCACCCTGTCGAAGGGATCCGTCGTCGGGCCAAGACGACTTAATTTATTATACACTATGTACAACACAACCAAAACAAAAACAACCTTAAACAAAACTAACAAAAAGAAAACATGAAAAGCAACTACAATTCTACCAAGTTAAATGAAAATTAAAGCAAACAAATAACAAGTGTACAACATAAAACAAATAGGGAATCCTTCCCCCACCCAACACTTATAATGAGGACATGTCCTCATGGACAATAAAAATACAGATTAAGGTAAGGGGACTTCCCTGACAACTCAATCTTGGTCGGAGACAGTTCCTGGGTCCACGTGGCAAGCACGACCCAGGGCGCGTAGCCAGCCCATAATTTTCTTTTCTGATTTTTTCTGATGGGTAGCCATTTCATCAACTCTGTTCCCTAGTGCAGTCACTACGTTCCTCAACCCGGCCACGTCGTTCTCCAGGTGATCCAAACGCTATCCCCGACTGGCCCTAGACGAGCCTCCAACATCTGCAGTCTGCGCCTGAATGGGCTGCTCCACCTCCATGTGCTCAGTCTCCTCCTCTCCATGTTGAGGCCCCCCCTCCGCGTCATCTTCCTTAGAGTCATGCCCTTCCAATTTATCATCCGCCACCACTGCTTCCTTGCCCGTAGTAACCATTTCAGTTTTGAAGGGATGCACTATTGGAACCCAGCCATCTACCGCAAAGTCGCCTGGCACCCCAGCCGCAACGCACAATCGAGTAACGAGAGATGGGTAGAAGAACCCATACCTTTGGACCTTGATGCAGACAAACATCTCCTCGTGAATGACCCGGGCCACATTGAATGGTGCATCTATCATGAAGCACCAAATCAAACACCCTCGAGGAATGTTCACCTCTGAGGTGTTTTTGGATGGCAAAAGTCGATTGTTGATTAGGTACATCCAACATTTGGCCTCAAACTTGAGGGCCGAGGAGTGGAATTTGTTCCCATATTTGTACCACTTCAACACGACGCTCGGTCGACAGATGTTCGGGGTGAACCTATCCCATGTGGCCCAGTTTTTGCCATTGGCCTGGTAGGCATCCACATACTCATTCGCTAGTGGAGGTAGCCTGTACATTGTCCGAATGTTCTCCACTGAGGCATTAACTTGTCTCCTACGCACTGTTACCACATAGTTTTTGTGCTCCGGAGTGTTGGCATAAGATTCCCGAACAATCATGGCATTGGCCTCATCGGGCTCCTCAAAGAAAACATCCAGGCGACGCTGCATTAACACCTCATACATTCTAGGACAAATCATCCTGATGGCATCAAAATCCATGGCCTGCTCAGGTACAACTGACTTATCTTCTTTTTCATCGAACCTGTCCTGAGCCTTTGCTGAGACAAACTTGTGGCTATTGAAAGGCCTAGAGTCAACTGATTTTCGTGGCCTTCCGGTGGGGGCACGTGCTGGTTGGCTCGAAGAGGAGTTGGTGGCTTGACGCTTGAGTGGAGGCATTGTACCTACAATAAGCACAATATTAGCTCAATATAACATGGTGACCCAACTGTGGTTACTCAGACTTCACCACATAATTAGTCACATTAACTCCCTCTAATGGGGCATTTCTACAAACATGTGGTGGCCATTAACTACTTAAAACCCCAAATTACTCAATATTGGATATGAAGCACCACCACAATAACCCAAACATAATCACAACAACCCATACTCTACATATCATCAGTTGCCAGCACAAAATCAACTATTACCAAGTATTTCTACCAAGTAAGAAGAAGCTACAGTTTTTTGTACAAAAGGAGAAAGAAAAAAAACAAAGTTACAAAATTAAAAGAAAATTAGTGGGGGAGATACATACTTGTAGAGTTTAAAGAGGGAGATTGAGTTATGGGGATGGAAGAAGACTTGGGCTTGGGGTAGCTTGAGGTGTGGGAGGGATAAGAAAAAACAATTGCAGATATTTTCTTGATGGGAAGAAGATGAAGAGGAATAGAAGAAGAAGGGGAAAGATTTATGGGGGGTTGTGTTCTATCGTGAGAGGGAAGGTGGGGAGAGTGGGAGGGGTTGGGTCGGATAGAGGGGGGGTAAAAGTGAATTGAGTGGTAGGGAATAATTAAAAAAAATAAAAATGGAAAAATAAAAAAAAAACTGAAAACTTACCTACGTCGAGACGGACTAGCGCGACTTTAGCGCTAGTGTAGCGCGGGCGCGCTAGTCCAGTGGTCGAGAGGAAGAATGAAACTCAACTAGTGCGACCATTAGCGCGGCCACGCTAGTGTCAATACCTGGGAGGCAGAATAAAACCCAACTATCGTGACCATTAGCGCGAGCTTAGCGCGGTCGCGCTAGTCCAGGCGTCATCCAACCTTGTTCTTTTCGTTCTTATTTCTTGGGGTCTTGTGTACACCCCTTTCTTCGTACACCTGCATATGTTAGTACTTACACTATAAACACTATATGTATTGGGTTGCCTCCCAACCAGCGCCTTAGTTAATGTCGTGGCATGACAATTACAACAAGTCAATGGGTTGCCTCCCATGAAGCGCCTGATTTAACGTCGCGACACGATGCAACTGGGCGCATTTAAGGTTTGCTCGACCTCTGGGGTTCAAAAAGATGCACCACAGACAACTCGTTGGTCTCATTCATCCCTACATACAGTTTTAATCTCTGTCCATTAACCTTGAAGGAGTTGGACCCATCTTCAGTAGCAATCTCCACAGCACTAGAGGGGAACACTTCGACCACTTTGAATGGTCCAGACCATCGGGACTTGAGCTTACCCGGAAATAATCCCAGTCTAGAATTATAGAGCAATACTTTATCTCCGGGTTTGAAGTTGCGGTCCATAATGTTTTTGTCGTGTAACCTCTTCATTCTCTCTTTATATAGCCTTGTTCTTTCAAATGCTTGATACTTGAATTCTTCCAACTCATGCAGCTCTGTGACTCGACTTTCCCCCGCAGCGTCAAGATCCATGTTCAATTGTTTCAGTGCTCACCAAGCTCGATGTTCCAGCTCTACAGACAGGTGACATGCCTTTCCAAACACCAATTTGTACGGAGACATACCAATTGGCGTTTTAAATGCAATTCTATAGGCCTAGAGTGCGTCATCAAGCTTTTTCGCCCAATCAGTTCTTGTGGCGTTTACTGTTTTGGTCAGCACACTCTTGATTTCACGGTGTGATACCTCAACCTGCCCACTCGTTTGAGGGTGATAAGGGGTTGCCACCTTGTGGCGCACATCATATTTGGCTAGTATTTTTTCGAAGACACGATTGCAGAAGCGAGTGCCTCCGTCACTAATAATGGCCATTGGGATCCCAAAATGGGTGAGTATGTTTTTCTTCAGGAACCCCACCACCACTCTTGCATCATTGGTAGGGAATGTTGCAGATTCCAACCATTTGTACATGTAGTCTACAACAACAAGTATGTACTTATTGCCATAGGAGCTGACAAAGGGACCCATGAAGTCAATCCCCCACACATCAAACACCTCCACTTCTTGTATCGGGTTCATGGGCATCTCATGACGGCGGGATATGTTCCCTGTCCTTTGACACTCATCACAACCCTTCACCCATTGGTGAGCATCTTTGAACACAGTTGGCCAGTAGAAGCCGGCCTCTAACACCTTTAGCTGCTGTTCGAACCCCTCCAAAATGTCCATCATACGCTAATGCGTGACAAGCCTACAAAACAGAAAATGCTCTATCTCGGGGACACACCTCCAGATCATGTTATCAATACAAATTCTAAACAAGTGAGGTTCATCCCAATAGTAATTGTGGCAATCACGATAAAACCTTTTCTTTTGGACAGATGAGAGTTCATAAGGTTCAATACCACTAGCCAGGTAGTTTGCAATATCTGCATACCATGGAACATCCTCCATGCTCGTGGCGAGTAGCTGCTCTTCTGGAAAGGTTTCCAGAATATCCTCCGCTTCTACTGCAGTCTCAACACCTTCAAGTCATGAATGGTGGTCAACGACTTGGTTCTCCGTGCCCTTACGGTCACGAATCTCTAAATCAAACTCTTGCAACAACAGCACCCAATGAATTAGGTGCGGCTTGGATTCTTTCTTCTCAATCAAATATATGATGGTTGCATGATCAGTGTACACAATCACCTTCGACCCGATCAAGTATGATCTGAACTTGTCAAAGGCGAACACTACTGCCAACATTTCCTTTTCGGTCACCGTGTAGTTCAGTTGAGCTCCACTCAATGTCCGACTTGCGTAGTAGATTGGGTGCATTATTTTATCTTTTCGTTGTCCTAACACGACTCCCACTGCGTAGTCACTGGCATCACACATGAGCTCAAAGGGTTTCTCCCAGTCGGGGGCAACAATTATCAGGATCATGACTAGCTGATTTTTCAGCTCCTCAAAAGCCACCCTCCAATCATTAGAAAGCACGAAATGGCTATCTTGGAGAAATCTTTGATGAATCGCCGGTAGAATCCGGCATGCCCAAGGAAGCTACGTATAGCTTTGACTGATGTGGGTGGTGGAAGATTTTCAATCACATCTATTTTAGCGCGGTCTACCTTAATCCCCTTGCTCGACACCAAGTGCCCCAAGACGATCCCTTCTTGTACCATGAAATGGCATTTCTCCCAGTTAAGCACGAGGTTCGTCTCAATGCACCTCTTTAGCACACATGTCAGATTTGCTAGGCACTCATCAAATGAATTTCCCACTACTGAGAAATCATCCATGAATACCTCCATGATATCTTCGACCATGTCAGTGAATATGGCCATCATGCACCTTTGAAATGTTGCAGGTGCATTGCAGAGGCCGAATGGCATCCTTCTGAAGGCAAATATCCCATAAGGACATGTGAAGAAGGTCGTTTCTCTGTCTTCTGGGGAGATTGACATTTGATTGTACCCCGAGTACCCATCCAGGAAACAAAAGTGAGACCTCCCTGCCAGCCTGTCGAGCATTTGATCAATGAAGGGAAGTGGGAAGTGATCTTTCCGGGTGGCAAGATTCAGCTTTCTGTAATCCATGCAAATTCTCCAACCATTGACGGTTCTTGTCGATATCAGCTCATTGTTGTCATTCTTCACCACCGTCATGCCACCCTTTTCTGGAACACATTTCACTAGGCTAACCCAGTTGCTGTCATTTGCTGCTGATTTTTGCCTCGCTCGATGCCCGAACGGCTTCTGGGCCCACCCGAGACCCCGTCCAATTATACCAACAAGTCCTAAACCATAATACAAACTCGCTCGAGCCTTCGGAACGTCCGAAACAACGCTAAATCTAATAATCACACCCCAAAACCTATTGGATCAAACTTAAGAACTTCAAGTTTTCGAATTCGCTACCAATGCGCCGAACCTACTTATACTACTCGGAATGACAATTTTGCGAGCAAGTCATAAATGACATAACAGAACTATTCCCGGTCTCGGAATTCCGTTTGGACCTCGATAACACAATAACACGTTCCAAACCTCAATTTGAACTTAAGGAAACTCTATTTTCACTATTTTGCGTCGAAACGCTCCTGCTTCATCCAAAACCCGTTCCGAACATACGCCCAAGTCCGAAATCATCATACGAACCTACCGGAACCTTCGAATCTCAATTCTGAGTTCGTTTACTAAAAATGTTGACCGGAGTCAAACTTGGCCTTTAAGGCCAACCTTAAGGACCCAATTGTTCCTATACCAGTCCAAATTCCTCAAAATCCCGAACCACCAGTCCCCACAAGTCATAAATCAGTAAAAGAAACTACGAGAAGTATCATTTAGGGGCACGGGGTACTAGAACGCAAAACGACCGGTCGGGTTGTTACATTCTCTACCTCTTAAACAAATGTTCGTCCTCGAACGAGTCTAGAATCATACCCGAAGTGCTGAATAGGTGTGGATGTCTGCTCCGCATGTCCTTCTCGGACTCCCAATTCGCCTCCTCGACTGGTTGGCCCCTCCACTAGACCTTTACGGCGGAAACCCTCTTGTATTGCAAACAACAAAAGAAATCATGATCAATGGTAAAATCACAAGGAAGGGGGATGATAATTGATGCCCAATTGCCCCCCTTGCCTCTCGCCTTTGCTATATTGAATTAGCCTCTAAAACCTTGATAATCTCCTCCTTTGGGAGAGTTGAACCTTATATAGGTTAAGTGGATTGGTCCCAAACTTCCAAAATTTCCCTTCCTAAATAACTCTCTCGCCTGGACTAGCCCGGGCGCGCTATACTAGCACTAATACCCGCACTAATGGGGTTTCCGTCTGCCTGGGTTCACTGGACTAGCGCGTGCGCGCTATACTCACGCTAATGGACTTTCATTTTGTCCCAAAGCGTTTTCCTCCTTTGATTCACCTATCAAATATCCCACGGGGCTTTTTTCTTCTTCAATTTCGCTCAAATCACTGGTGCTGAAGTCAATCCTGTCTTGAGCTTCTGAAAGCTCACCTCACACTCGTCGGACCATTAGAACGGGGCATTCTTCTGAGTCAATCTAATCCGAGGAGATGCAATGGACGAAAAACCCTCCACAAATCGGCGATAATAACCTGCTAGACCCAAGAAGCTCCTGATCTCTGTAGCTGAAGTAGGGCGTGGCCAACTCTGAACTGCATCAATCTTCTTAGGATCAATCTTGATACCCTCTCCGAATACCACATGTCCCAAGAACACCACAGAATCCAACCAAAACTCACACTTGGAGAACTTAGCATACAGCTTCTGTTCTCGCAAAGTCTGGATCATGACTTTCAAATGCTGCTCGTGCTTCCCCAGACTACGTGAGTAAATCAGAATGTCATCAATAAAGATAATGAAAAACGAATCAATATAAGGCCTGAACACCTTGTTCATCAAATCTATAAATGTTGTCGGGGCATTAGTCAAGCCAAAGGACATCACCAGGAACTCATAATGACCATATCTCATACGAAAGGCGGTCTTCGAAACAACCGAGTCCCGAATATTCAGTTGATGGTACCCCGATCTCAAGTCAATCTTACAAAACACCTGCGCACCCTGCAACTTGTCAAACAAATCATCGATGCGCGGCAATGGGTACTTGTTCTTGATGGTGACCTTGTTCAACTGGCGGTAATCAATACACATCCGCATAGTCCCATCCTTCTTCTACAAAAATAGCACTGGATCACCCCAAGGCGATACGCTCGGTCTGATAAACCCCTTAGCCAACAACTCCTCAAGTTGCTCTTTCAATTCCTTCGGAGCCATACGGTATGGGGGGGATAGATATAGGCCGGGTGCCTGGAGCCAAGTCAATGAAAAAATCGATGTCACGATTCAGTGGCATGCTTGGAAGATCTGAAGGGAATACATCAATAAACTCTCGAACTACTGGCACTGAATCAATCGTCGGAGACTCGGCGGTGGTGTCCCGCACATAAGCAAGATAGGCCAAACAACCCTTCTTGATCATATGTCGAGCCTTCAGGAAAGAAATAACCCGACTAGCTGCACTAACTGAGGAACCTCTCCACTCCAATCTTGGCAACCCGGGCATGGCTAGAGTAACAGTCTTGTCATGGAAATCTAGAACAACATGATAAGGAGATAGCCAATCCATGACCAGGATGAACTCAAAATCAACCATACCAAGCAACAGGAGGTCCGCTCTGGTCTCGAATCCACAAAATGTAACTACACAGGATCGATAAATCCGGTCCACAACCACAGAATCACTCACAAGAGTGGACACATAAACAGAAGTACCCAAGGACTCACGAGGAATATCCAGGGAATGAGCAAACAAAGCTAATACATATGAATAAGTGGACCCTGGATCAAATAATACCGAGGCATCTCTACCGCATACTGAAATAATACCTGTGTTCACGGCATATGAGGCCACCACATCTAATCCGGTCGAAATAGCATAGAATCTGACTGGAGCGCTGGATGATTGACCTCCACCGGAATAAACAGGAGCTGACTGGGCTCCCCCTGCCTGGATTCCACCTCTGGGACGACCCCTACCAGTCTGTCCTCCACCTCTAGGTGGTCGAACCGCTGGAACACCTCGTGGAGGTGGTGGGGGTGATGAATAGGGGGCCCTACTGGGCTGGCCCTTACCAAACTGACCTCTGCCCCTAGCTGGAGCTCCTCTGAACTCCCTAGCAAATCTAGCTCTCTTATCCTACTGACTCTGCTCTCTGCCCTCGATTGATAACCCTCAATCCGACGAGCAATCTCGATCACAAGCTGATAAGGAGTCCCCATCTCCACCTCTCGGTCCATGTTGGCCCTAATACCTGAGTGAAACCCAGCTACAAAACTCTGCACTCTCTCAACATTAGTACGAAGTATCATGAGGGCATGACGAGACAGCTCAGACAACCTAGCCTGGTAGTCGGTCACTAATATCTGACCTTGCTCTAGCTGCTCAAACTGATACCGTAGATCTTCCCTCTCAGAGGGTGGAATATATTTGTCCAGGAATAACTGAGTGAACTGCTCCCAAGTGAGGGGAGGAGAATCTGCCGGTCTGCCAAGTATATAGGACTGCCACCATCTGCGGGCCCTGCCCTCTAACTGTAAGGTAGTGAAATTGACTCCATGGGACTCCAGTATCCTCATGTTGTGCGGTATGTCCCTGAACCTATCAATAAAGTCATGTGCGTCCTCATGACGCTCACCTCCGAAGACAGGAGGGTGCAATCTGGTCCATCTATCCAAAAGCTTCTGCGGATCGCCATCCGCAGCTGGTTTGGGCTTAGGTGCTGCTGCTACTGGCTGGGCCCCACCCACGAGCTGTGTACCCGGGGTCTGATATACTGCTGCTATATGTCCCGCAGCCTGGGCAGTAGGGGTCTGTTCTCCCCCTCCCGCCTAAGATGTAGCGGGGTCCGCTGGGAATAAACCAGCCTGAGTCATGGTGTCCATGAACCGCATCATACGGCCTATGACCTCCTGAAATCCTGGCAGTGTCATGAAGTCCAAAGGGGCAGGATCTGCTGGGAGCACCTCGCCCTGCTCCTCAATAATAGGATCCGCTACTGGATCCGCTGGTGGTGCAACTGGAACTACTCTGGGACGCCCTCGTCCCCTACCTCGGGCCGGTGCCCTCCCCCGGCCTCTGCCACGGCCTCGGATAACGGGGGTAGCGGCCCCTCCCAGGTCTGGAACGTCGGATGCGCGTCCTCACCATCTGTGAGAGAATAGAAGAGTGAGATTTAGTATACCATCAACTGCACGATAGAAGATGAGTACCTCCTGAAGCTATCAAGTTAAGGCTATTTCCTTTTTCTTTAAAAGGAGATGCCAAGACTTGGTTGCGAAGTTTTCCACAAGGTTCCATTACCACATGGGACCAAATGACTCAGAAATTTTTAAACAAATATTTTTCCCCTGCTAAAACCACTAAGTTAAGACAAGACATTTCTAATTTATTGCAGACTGACACTGAGTCGGTTTATCAAGCTTGGAAAAGATTAAAAGCAATGTTAAGAAAATGTCCACATCATGACATTCCTGAACACATGCAACTGTATATTTTTTATAACGGGTTAAAACCCTCTGCTAGAAATGTGATTGATGCAGCTGCAGAAGGTTCTGTAATGGGAAAAACCACGGAGGAAGCATTGCAATTGTTGAACGAGATTTCTGAGAATGCCATCCAATGGCCATTTGAGCGTGTAATCATCAAGAAGGTTGCTACAGTAAATCAGGTTGATTCTTTAAATACACTAATGCAACAAATTGTTTCTTTGGCACAAAAGTTTGAATCTTTTCAGGTAAATACCCAACAACCAAGCCAATCTGAGGCTTGTGACATGTGTGGAGGAAACCATCTGAACAATGAATGTCAAGAAAACAATCATAATGACGAACATGTCCATTTTGTCGGTTATAAACCGTACCCTTTTGGGAGTCCAATGGCACAAAAGCATCCACGATTTCAATGGAGCAATCCAAATGGTGCAGAGAACTCTCAAAGCTTCCAGAAGCAACAAGTACAAGGTCCTTCGGGATACCAGAATCAGAACCGTGGGCAACCAAATTATAGACCTTATCAACAAAGGCCTCAACAAGCTCATTCAAGCCTTGATGACCTTTTGTATAAGTACATTAAGGTCACTATGAAAAGATGGAAAGCCAGGGTTCAGCCCTCAAAAATCTGTAAATGCAATTAAACCAACTGACAACTCTTGTGTCGGAAAAGATTCAAGGTCCCTTGCCAAGCAATACAGAGAAAAATCTAAAGGAGCACCTTAAGGCCATCGCCATACGTTCAGGTAAGGAGATTGATGAACCCTATGCACACCAGTCAGAACTACAGGTAAACAACGGTAAGAATGTTGAAATATACTCTGAACCATCTGAAGAGAAAGAAGTCAAGAAAAAAGAAGGAAAATATATTGAAAAATTGACTCCTTTCCCTTTGACAATCCCATTTCCACAAAAACTGAAAAGAGAAAAGCTTGATAATCAATTTTCAAAGTCTTTGGAGATTTTAAAACAAATTCACATTAATATTCCTTTCACTGATGCTTTGTTGCAAATGCCTTCTTATGACGAATTCCTAAAAGAAATTTTGTCAAGTAAAACAAAATTGGAAGAAGTTTCTGTGGTGATGCTTACTGAAAAATATAGTGTTATACTTCAAAATAAGCTACCACAAAAACTTGGTGATCCAGGTAGTTTTACAATTCCATCACTTTGGGAGGAGTATATTTTGAAAAAGCACTTTGTGATTCTGGAGCTTCAATTAACTTGATGCCATTTTCTATCTTTAGAAAATTAAATCTTGGTGAAATGAAAGACATAGGTGTTTCTCTTCAGTTTGCAGATCAAAGTACTAAAAAACCTAAGGGAATAATTGAAAATGTGCTTGTAAGAGTAGATAAGTTTGTATTCCCTGTAGATTTTATAGTACTTGAAATGAAGGAATGTCCTGATGAACCAATCATTTTGGGTAGACCATTTCTTGCCACAGGTAGAGAAATCATAGATGTTCATCAAGGACAACTAAATTTGAGAGTTGATGAAGAAAAAGTCATTTTTGATATGCAAAAGATATTAAGATTTTCAGAAGATGAGACATCATCTTCGTATTTTTCGATTGACATGCTTAATTATCTCACAGATAAATTCAAAGATGATCAATTAATTCCAGATGCAATGGAAAGATGTTTTGCCAAATCTGGCACCATACAAGATGATGATCCTCAGAAGAGAAGCCGAAATACTAGAAAAAGATTCTGAAGAGGAGGAGATGCAACCAGAACAAGTTCAACCAAAAATTGAACTCAAAGTTCTCCCATCTCATTTAAAGTATGTTTATCTTGAGGAAGAATTATTTCCAATAATTATTTCATCTTCTCTTACTGCAGGACAAGAAGAAAAATTGATTGAACTGTTGAAAGCACACAAAGGAGCCTTGGGATGGACCATAGAATATATCAAAGGGATTAATCCAACTATTTGTACGCACAGAATTCTCATGGAGGATAGATACAGGCCAATAGTCCAACCTCAAAGGAGATTGAATCCAGCATACAGGAAGTAGTAAAAAAGGAGATCGTAAAGCTTTTGCGGCAGGTATTATTTATCCTATTTCAGATAGCCCTTGGGTAAGCCCTGTTCAGGTAGTACCAAAGAAAGGAGGTATGACGGTAATAAAAAATGAAAGTAATGAACTTATACCTACCAGAACTGTCACAGGATGGAGAGTCTGTATTGATTACATATGTCTCAATGATGCCACAAGAAAAGATCATTTTTCTTTACCATTTATTGATCAAATGTTAGAAAGAATTGCAGGTTATGGTTTTTACTGTTTTCTTTATGGCTATTCAGGGTATAAACAAATACCAATTGCACCTGAGGATCAGGACAAAACAACTTTCACATGTCCTCATGGAACATATGCATATAGGAGAATGCCATTTGGTTTCTGCAACGCCCCTGCTACATTTCAGCGTTGCATGTCAGCAATTTTTTCTGATATGACTGAAAAATTTCTTGAAATTTTTATGGATGATTTTACACTCTTTGGAAAAACATTAAGGATTTTCTTCACCACTTGACCTTAGTTCTTAAGAGATGTGAAGAGACAAACTTGATTCTTAATTGGAAAAAATGTCATTTTATGGTTACTGAGGGAATTGTTTTAGGACATAAAATCACTGCTAAAGGGATATAAGTTGATACAGCTAAAATTGATCTTATAGCAGGATTACCCCCTCCCACAACTGTTAAAGGAATTAGAAGCTTCCTAGGTCATGCAGGTTTTTACAGACGGTTCATAAAAGACTTTTCAAAGATTTCAAAACCGTTGACTAACCTTTTGATGAAAGATATGAAGTTTAATTTTTCAGGTGATTGTTTGAAAGCATTTGAGATCCTTAAGGAAAAGTTATCAACTTCCCCTGTAGTTGTGTCCCCAGACTGGAATCAACCTTTTGAGGTCATGTGTGATGCTAGCGACACAACAGTTGGAGTTGTTTTAGGCCAGAGAAAGGATAAGATCTTTCGTCCCATTTACTATGCTAGTAGAACAATGAATGAGGCCCAACTAAATTATGCCACAATAGAAAAAGAGTTACTAGAAGTAGTATTTGCTTTTGATCAGTTTCGATCTTATTTGATAGGAACCAAGGTCACTGTTTTTACTGATCATGCAACTTTAAAATACCTCTTAGCAAAGAAAGATGCTCGACCTAGATTGTTAAGATGGATTTTACTTCTACAAGAATTTGACCTTGAGATAAAAGACAAAAAAGGAACAGAGAATCAAGTAGCTGACCATTTGTCTAGATTAGAAAATTCCCCCCTTGAGTCTAGCGAAATAAAAGAAGAATTTCCTGATGAACACATTTTCTCAGTTAACTCAATTCTGACTCAACCACCCTGGTTTGCAGATATTGAAAACTACTTGGTTGGAAAGTGGAATCCCAAATATCTCTCTTATCAGCAAAGACAAAAGCTTATATCTGATGCAAAGTATTATTTGTGGGATGAACCTTACTTGTTTAAAAATTGTGCAGAAAATATCATTAGAAGATGTGTTGATACGCTCAAATTACACTTTAAAATAGTGTAAGCGATCGATGTCAAATATAATAACCCAACAAGTTTGGGATTGAATCCCACAGAGAACAATATGGAGGCGATTAGGAATGCAAGAGAATTATCGCTTATCGCGCAATGCCAAACAAATTGGAATTTTGGTTTTGAAAGTGTTTATAGCTAAATGTGAAAATATAAACTAACCTAGAAAGCAAGTAAAATGATCAATGGCAACAAGTATGGATGCTTGGGGAATTACACTCAAGTAACGATCCAATGTATTTCACGATTTTACAAATATGAGCGATTTTATGTTAATTAGCCACGGATAATAATTCTTAATTAGCTTTTCCCAAAGACTAACAAGACTTCCTAATTGAATTATTCCTAACCCAATTAAGAGATTAAGCACTTCCGGATTTGGTTACAAGTAGTTCAATCCTATCCCTAGGTAGAATCTATAAAATGAGGGTTAAAGCCTCAAGTTCTTGTTAATTAATCTTTCCCAACCCCAAATTATCTTTTCCAGAATTAATTCGGAGTTAATGGGAGAGTCCTAGGGTTAGCTAATCACTTTGGAAACATTAAAGAACAAGAATAATTAAAGAAACAATAACTCACTTCATAAATATAATAAAATCATTCAATACATAAGCACACCAAGGTATTTAATCAACACTTTAAATAACAAGATTCAAGTGTTGGAAATAAATACGACACACTTAAATATTCAATACAAAGCAAGAAAATGAAGAAACAAACATAAATGGGTAAGAAAACCTTAACCACAAGAGTGAAATCTTCAAGACCCAAGTGTGTGTGCAAACCCTAGCTTCAAGACTTGTTTTCTCTCTTCTTCTCTACTCAAAAATATGTTTTACAATGCCAAAGATATGCCAAAAGATCTGCTAGGTCGAGTATATGTGGGTTGGGAATGGGAAAATGTGATTTTACATTTCTGACCAATGTTGATGCCCGTTGGCCGCACCTGCGGAAGAATCTTCGCAAGTGCGGTTCCGCAAGAGCGGAAACCAAAGCGCATGTGCGAGTCTGGGTATCTTGACAATTTCCGCAGATGCGGACAAAAGGTCGCACCTGCTGTTCCGTAGGTGCGTGAACTACTTCGCAGGTGCGGATATTGTATAGTTTGGCTCTTCTTCCCAGGTGCGTTCCATCCTCCACATGTGTGAGGTCGCACCAACGGCCCAGAATACGCAGGTGCGGATTCACTGGAGGTTTTGTGCATTTTTTCACCACTTTGTGCTCAACTCCACTCCAATTCAACACAAAACACTTCATGGCATCATTCCCTGAAATTCGAGCAATTACACACTATAAACGACCTCAAGTTATCATTGAAGGATGCAAAATCTAACGAAAAGAGGCTAAAATGAGTGGTAAAATCACCAGTCATCATGTGTTCCTGAAGAAGAGATGAACAAAATTTTATATGACTGTCATGATGGATCAATTGGAGGTCATTATGCAGCAAATCAAACAGCCTTTAAAGTTTTAGAAGCTGGATTTTTTTGGCCGACTCTCTTTAAAGATGCCTGAGCATATGTTGCACAATATGACAGGTGTCAGAGAACAAGTAACATCACTAAGAGAGATGAGATGCCATTACAATTAATACAGGTATGTGAAATATTTGATGTATGGGGAATAAATTTTATGGGTCCTTTCCATCTTCTCATTCTTTTGAATATATCCTTGTGGCAGTGGATTATGTGTCAAGATGGGTTGAAGCCATCCCCACAAGGAAAACTGATGCTCGAACTGTGTGCAATTTTCTCAAAAAAATAAAATATTTTTACCAGATTTGGCACACCACGAGTCATCATTAGTAACCAAGGGACTCATTTTATGAATAGATAATTTTCTGCTTTGTTGACAAAATATGGTGTGACTCATAAAACAGGAACACCATATCATTCTCAAACTCAGGGACAAGTTGAAGTTTTCAACCGTGAGTTAAAAAGAATTCTTGAAAAAACGGTTGGAATCTCAAGAAAAGACTGAGCTTTAAAGTTAGATGATGCATTATGGGCATACCGAACGGCGTTCAAAACGCCAATTGGAACATTCCCATATAGATTAGTCTTTGGGAAAGCTTGTCATTTACCGGTTTAATTAGAACACAAAGCTTTTTGGGCACTAAAAGCGTTAAACTTTGAATTAACCTCTGCTGGTAAAAATAGATTTTTTCAGGTTAATGAGTTGGAAGAAATGAGGTTGGAAGCCTATGAAAATGCAAAACTTTTTAAAGAAAAAAACAAAAAATGGCATGACAATTTGATCAGACAAAAAACTTTTAAAATTGGAGATCAAGTGCTTCTTTACAATAGTCGACTCAGGCTCTTCCCGGGAAAATTAAAATCAAGGTGGACAGGTCCTTACAATGTAACAAATGTTACTCCATATGGAGCAATTGAAATCCAACAGAACAATGGAGGTTACAAGTTTAAGGTAAATGGTCAAAGACTAAAATTGTACTTTGGAGGACATTTTGAGTAACATTCGTCTGTTACTTTGATAGACTGATGAATTCCACAGGTAATGAGTCGAGCAGACGACGTTAAACTCAGAACTATAGTGACATACCCGTAGTCGTTGAGGATAAGTCCAACATAGATTTGATAATTAAATGCTTAACCAATTAATCTGGTCAACATCCAGGTTACTATACAAACAGAGCATCTCCTGACAACCTCTACAAAAATAGAGTCACCTACACAGGAGCAACTCCATGGTGATCGGTATGCTTATGTAACTGGTTGGTTAACCATTTAATGATTCAATTCGAATGTTGGCTCAGGTAATTTTTGGTTTATATTTAAACCAGGACCAAATGACTGATAAGGTCTTAAATTAGTCAGTCTATTACACATAGAATATTTGTAGTCACAGTTTCTTTCAAGCTTTCTTCTGTGATTGTAAATTTGAAAGCCAAAAAGATTTTTTATTTTTCATATAGATTAGTATTATTTTCTTTCTTTTTCTTAAATTAATACTTATATATGTAAATATTTTATCACGTCTTTTATCCAGGAGGATGAAACAGTTCACGTGTGGAGGGGTATATTCTGATGCATTTCTAGTATATGTTATATATGTATCCAATTAATGGTTACATATGTTTATATAAAGTTCTATTTTCTTTATATCTTTATATATAATTATTTTTCTCTCCTCTATCCTATTTGTAAGTTTTTAATTAATAAAATAAATTCTTTACTATGTGTCCAATGATAATTCTTTTCATCTTCACCATATAAATACCATATCTATGATTTTGATTTTGTGAAGGCAGGAGTAAGCGTCTTTATCTCAGGAAATCATTGGAATTGAGAACAATTATGGTCGCAAAACAGGTAGAATCAATAAACTTGGCTAGAACTTCCTCTAAATATTTCTCAAGGTGAAATAATAGGTGGCACTGATTTTTGAAAAATGAAATTAGGCTTTTTTGATTTACCATTTTCTAGCCTTCTTATTTTCTAACCAAATACATATAAATATTCCATTAGGACCCTTCTTTGAGCCTTTATCCCTTTTTTTTTCAACACTTTGATCTCTTATAAAGAAGAAGAAAAAAAGAGAGTATATATATATATATATAGTCATGAGATCTTCCAGCTAAAATTTTAGCATAGATTGGTGTATATATTTTTAAAAAAAGGATGGAAGAAAAAAAAATTATGTGGATATAAGATATTTGAAATTACAAACAAAAAAAAAGTGTTATCAAAGGGAGAAAATGTCGAGCACCAAGAAATGTTTGCTCCAAGATAGGGAAAAGAGTCACTCTAAAAATATCCTTATCCTACCATCCTGAAGCTTAACATTACAAGCAAATAAAAGTCCTAGAAAGATTCTAAAAATCAGTGTTGAACCTATATTAGTGGATAAAAACATAAGGAGCAAGCCTATGCACAAAAGTATGATATTAACTGAATAAGTGATCATAAATCTATCAATTCTGAACGATTCAAGAGAAGAACATTGCAAGTTCTTGTTGATCAAAGCAGAATTCAGAAATAAGGTAAAAGATTTGGTGAATTTAAAAAGGTTAATTGCATTGACCATATTGGAGGATATTTATTTTGTATAAATTTTCTATCCTACAATAGTCATGGAATTTGAAAGATATATTTTAGTATTCTTTTTTCCTCGAGGATGAGCAAAAGTTCAAGTATGAGGGTATTTGATGGATATAAATTATTCATGTAATTTCATATCTAAAAAAGTAAGTTTTTAAAATAAAATATGAATAATAATATCCTATCCTCACATATTTTCTAACAAATCTTGTAGGAAAAAGAAATTATGAAAAAGAAGGAAAAGACAAGAGAATGAAGCAAAGCCACAGTTGCACACATCATCTTCATATTCGCAAATGTGGAATGTACATATAGGCTTATGGGAAGAGACAATTAGAGATGAAAAAGAGCTATAGATGCATATGCGGAATCTATATACACAAAGGTCACATTTGCATATATGGAACCTACATTTGCAAATCTAACACATGAAGTCAAGAATGGAAGCAAAAGAGTCATATATGCATGTGTGGAATCTATATGTGCAAATGTCACATTCGCACACATGGAACCTACATTTGCAAGTCTTAGCCATGAAGTCATGAATGGAAGCAAAAGAGTCATATATGCATGTGTGGAATCTATATTTGCAAATATCACATTCGCATACATGGAACCTACATTTGTAAGACTAACTCATGAAGTCAAGAGTGAAGCACAAGTGCCATAATTGTATATATGGAATCTACATACACAAAGATCACTATGCATATATGGATTTCACATTCGTAAAAGTGAAACATGACCAAAGCTACTCATCTTTTCCTATAAATAGCAAGCTCTCTTTGTATAAGAATATCAAATCTTTGTATGACAAGAACTAATCTTGGTCTTCTTTCTTAGTAGTAAAAATATTTTTAGTTTTCTAAATATCTTTTTTAGCTTTTCTTACTCCATAATGGAGTAATTTCTTTTTGTTGGGATAGTTGATGAAACTTGATATATTTTATAATTATATCTTAGTTTTTATATATTCTTGGCTTGAAACTTTTTATTTACATTTCATACTGTGTTGAAATGATGGTTTTTAATTATTCTATCATCACATCGATATATTTTATCTCTAAGTTATTCATATATTAATTTTGCAATTCTCGCGGAGCAAAATTAATATATGATAACTGATGAATAAAATAGTAGTGTGAAAATACTTTTTTAGCAAACTATTATTTCAAGTCAGTAATTTTGCTTACCTCAGTTTTAATTCTCACGGAGGAATTTTTGTAGGCGAGATTATTGATCCTTAATAAAAATATTCTCACGAAGTTTTTACTTTCCTTTATCACAATTCAAGCAAGAAAAATATTTCGGTTTAAACGTCACTAGTATTAAATTGATTAATTAACATAATTCTCACGGAGTGTTATTAATCGATTATTTCTTAGTGAGCAAAATATAATTATTTTAGAAATAAGCAATTATTCTTTAGAGAAATAAATGTAGAAATTGAGATTTTATTATAGTAATATTATCAAGTGAATTCAATGATTCCCAACTCTCATTTTTTAATTATAATTCTTTCTAAAGTTATTTGTTTTGTTTAAGTAATTAACAAGTTTTAAACCTCACCCACTTTTCATCAATTTGATTCTCTCAAATAGTAGTTAAAATATTACAAGTCTGTAACATAGATTATCCGGTCTCTGTGGGACGATATCTTAAACTATACTCCCTTCGGTCCAAAATAAGTGATTTTTTGCCTGTTTTCACGCATATTAAGAAATCCACCTTTTAACATTAATTAGCAATGAAATTGACCATATTAACATTTACTATCCCACTTAAATATTCCTAACACATATTCCAACGCTATTTACTCCAAGGGCAATGTAGGAAAAAAGTAATAAATTCATTCTTGAATTCCAAAAAAATCACTTATTTTGGACCACAAGAGAAAAGCAAGAAAATCACTTATTTTGGACCGGAGGGAGTATTAGAATTTGACAGAGTACAAGCATGAAATTCCAATACACATTGGCCTCGTCATGATTGTTTAGCATCTGGGTTGATTTCTCTACATTATATTTCATCTTCTACTAATCTTGCTGATATTTTGACGAAGACACTTCCAGGTCCAGCTCATCACAATCTGCTATGCAAGCTTGGAGTGCTTCCCCCTCCAGCTTAGGGGGGTGGATATTACAGAATTGGGCCCATTTTATTCTAGGCCCAACTTGTAGTTAGCCCACATTTTTTTGTTTGTTTTGTATATGGAGACCCGACCTAGCTTTGTATATAGGGAATGAGTTAGGAAAACAAAAGGTTAAGGAAATGAAATAAGATTTTCTCTCTCTTTCTTCGTCTATGCTCTCTCATGGTAGATAGGGTTTCCTTCTGCATTTATTTTTTTATTTATGCTCTATCTTCATCTAACAGTCAAACCTTTTTATACATTTATTCCGATATTTTTTGGCTGCTATAGTGAAGTGCAATTATAGAGAACATATTTATAGCATAATATAAAGACCGATTCTAAGAAAAACTTAACTTTTATAGTGAATAACTATTATATAGAGATACTATTATATGTCCATGCCGCCATTCTAATCCAACTTCAGCGTAATTAAAGACTGAACATGATACCAAAGGAAATGTGACACCCTGTTATTGAGAAAAAAAAAATGAAAAAGATACAGAAAAGTATAAATTAGTTTCAACAAAGAACTGGTACGTTACATAACTGATCCGAGCCTGTGAACATATCCAGTCTGTTAGCAACTAAGAGTTTTATTGCTTCTGACTATGTATATAAATGTAACAATTAAAAAGAATGAGATTGTCCATCATTCTAATCTTGGATTCGCCTATTTTATTTAACTAGTTGACGTTGAAGATCCTCGAAACTCCAATCCCTTCTCATCCCAGGGCTCCTTACTAACCTGGGCGGACCACCTGGAAACTCCACCGGACCGCTGTTATGAAGCCGGCGAGAACCTATTTTAACCTTGTTCACCGGGCCCTGAGGCGAATGAGCCATGTTTTCAGGCCTAGGTGTCAAATTCCCTGACCAGCTCCTTTCAGGCCTAATGTAATCTGATTTTTCTTTACTATTTTTATCAGCATTGAATCTTGCCTTTAATTCATTTTCAGAATCTGTCCTCAAAATCTTGCAGGTCAAGCAGCTGAGACTCATATTTGATTATACAAAAGAAGAAGAAGAATAAGGAAAGATTGCTTTGTGTGGATTATAGCCTGAGGTGTATACCTAAAGAGAGAAAAGAAAAGAAAAAAGAAGGGAAATGAGTCTTTACGTTGTTCAATTATCATTAAATTTCGGCCCTTCATGCAATAATGAATGTAGGAAAAAAATGTGGGATTCTGTTATACGAACTGATGTTTCTGAGATTGCATGAGTTGTTTTAGCTTTTCTTTTACCCATTTAATATTAATTATTTGGTTGATAATGGCCAATCGTTTTGGTGTTCTGTTCAAGATTTGGATCCGAAAATGAAGCTGAATCAATGTTTAGTTAATCGCTAATATATACTTTCTTCGGCTCAAATTAATGGTTGAACTATAAGCAGAGTGGTTGGGCAGAATTTTTACCCGTTGGGTTACATAATTTTAGCCCAATCCTAATCCAATACTTAGATGGGTCATTTTGGGTTCAACCTATTTTGCCCCGTGTATCCAACCCGTTTAAACTTGGGTGGGTTGCACATAAGTGGATCAGAATCGACACCACTATTGGAGCAAGAAATTTAGTGCCTCCAAAAGCAATCATCACAAAATACACACGCAAAAAGGGAAAAGGGAAGATGAACTACACTAAAAAAAATCACTCACTGACAATACTAGACAATAGTAGTGTGCTTTCGCTGTAATCAACCACTTGATTATCACAGGCATTCACGGCCTAATGCATTAATCTGTACATTAACCTTGACTATGAACGTCTATCCCTCCTATTCAAACCATTTTCACACCTATGGTCAATATAGGTATACGTATCACCTAAGACTAATACATTTTTATAATTGGATACTACTAAGTTTGTTGTAGTATCACTAAAGCCTAAGTATCTCCGACCATTGTTGCGGTTTTTCCGATGATGTTTGTTTTCTACTCCGGATAATCTTCTAAGCACTCAAAAACCTCACTCTTTAGATGGTATGGAGATTAATAGTAGATTTTGTGCTTAGGGACCCAACCAGATTTGTCATATATATATATATATATATATATATATTGTTCTTCCATCAAGAACAATTTTGAAACACTCACATAAATGAGTATAAGTTTCTTCACAATTTGGGAAGTTACATAAATTGAAGAAGGGAGTTTTAACTAGTCCAAATTAAATGAACCACATTTTTGAAACGTAAAAGAACGTTTCCTACATTCTCCCACTTGGTCCATATACAAGATGCCCAAAATATATTTTAGAGAGAATCATAATACATGAATCATGGCGATAGTTTCTCTACGAGTGAGTAGTATCTTCCATGTATCACGATGCATTATACCTCTAAACTTTAGCCCATATTTCTTAATGAATAACCCAATGTTTGTTCTAGGTCCATACTTTAGTGATATTTCTCAAAATAAATTAATGTGTACGCAATAACAATATAAGAAATTTTATACAATAATAGAGTTTCATAATATCGTTGTTGCAACAAAATTTACATAGTGGAACCAAGTCCCATCGTGACTATATGATCCTTAAATTTTTGTGGTGACATGCCTTTAGTTAAAGGATCAGCTAACATCAATTCAGTGCTAATGTGCTCAATGACCACTTTTTTTATCTTTAACCCGTTCTCTTATGGCTAGATACTTAATGTCGATATGCTTGCTTCGACTCCCACTTTTGTTATTCTTAGCCATAAAGACAACAACTGAATTTTCACAATATATCCTTAATGGCCTAGAGATAGAATCGACAATTCTAAGCCCAGAAATGAAACTCTTCAACCGTACACCATGTGAGGTAGCCTCAAAACACGAAACAAACTCAGCCTCCATGTGGAAGTAGCAGTCAGAGTCTGTTTGGCACTCCTCCAAGATATAGCTCCACCGTCTAATATAAAAATGTATCCTGATGTTGATTTGTGTGAATCAACACAACCAGCAAAGTCTGAATCGGAGTAGCCAATTACCTCCAAATTATCTGCTCGTTTGTACATAAGCATGTAGTCTTTTGTCCCTTGAAGGTATCTTAAGACTTTCTTTGCAGCTCTCCAGTGGTCAAGACCTGGGTTACTCTGATATCTTCCCAACATTCTAACAACAAATGCGATATCAGGTCTAGTGCAAACCTAAGCATACATTAAGCTTCCAACAACAGAAGCATATGGAATATTTTTAATTTGTTCCCTCTCAAGGTCGTTCTTCGGGCACTGGTTTAAATTGAACTTGTCACCCTTCACTATGGGAGCTGCACTTGGTGAACAATCCTTCATCTGAAACCTCTCTAAAACTTTGTTGATATAGGATTCTTGAGATAAACCTAAAATACCTCGATGTATATCTCGATAAATCTTGATGCCATTGACATAAGACGCATTACCCATATCTTTCATATCAAACTTTTGAGAGAGAAATTGTTTCACCTCATATAGCATTCCCTTATCATTGGTTGCAAGAAGAATATCATCCACATACAGAATTATAAAATAAATTTTACTCCTACTTATCTTTTGGTATATACATTGATCCATAATGTTCTCAACAAAGCCAAATGAAGAGATAACATCATGAAATTTTAAATACCATTGACGAGAGGCTTGTTTCAATCCATATATGGATTTCTTTAGCTTGCACGCCAAGTGCTCACCATTTCTAGAAGAGAATCCTTCAGGTTGTTTCATATAAACCTCTTCTTCCAGATCACCATTGAGAAATGCGGTTTTCACATTCATTTGTTGCAATTCTAAGTCAAAATGGGCTACTAATGCCAACATAATGCGCAAGGAATCTTTCTTAGATACAGGAGAAAAAATCTCTGTATAATCGATTCCTTCCTTTTGAGTGAATCCTTTAGCAACGAGTATTGCCTTATATCTTTCTATGTCGCCCAATGAGTCTCTTTTAGTTTTGAAGACCCATTTACATCCAATGGATTTTACACCATTAGGCAACTCGACAAGATCCCATACCTCATTGCTCGTCATGGAATTCATATCTTCTTTCATGGCATTGTACCACAGTTCTGATTCTTTACAACTCATAGCTTGTGAAAAAGACTCAGGATCATTTTCGGCTCCAATGTTAGATTCTTGTAGATACACAACGTAGTCACTAGAAATTGCTGATTTTCTTTCTCTACTAGTGCTTCTTAATGTTGTATCAACATTTTCCTGAGGATTATGTTGCTCAACTGGTTGTTCAATAGTTTCATGAATTTCTTGAACAACTTGATCTTCTAGAATATTTCATCTGCTTGTGGAACCTCTATGACTGGTTTCTCAACACCTATTTGTACTTGTGGAGTGTTGTTCATAATAACCAGACTTTCACTTGAAGTGGAAGGTTGATTGTTTACAGATACTATATGTTGAAATTGATTACTCCCACTAATCAAGCCATTCTCAAGAAATTTTACATTTCTTGATTCCACAATTCTAGTGTTGTGAGATGGACAATAAAACTTGTATCCTTTAGACCTTACGGCATATCCAATGAAATACCCACTAACCTGGGATTCAGTTTCTTTTCTTGTGGGTTGTATACTCTAACTTCAGACATGCATCCCCATACGCGTATATGTCGCAAACTCGGTTTTCAACCTTTAAATAATTCAAAAGGTGTCTTTTGGACCGCCTTGGTCGAAACCCGATTTAATATATACACTGCCGTTTTAAGAGTTTCAATCCACAAGGATTTAG
This sequence comes from Nicotiana undulata, assembly GCA_005239495.1. Lineage (NCBI taxonomy): Eukaryota > Viridiplantae > Streptophyta > Magnoliopsida > Solanales > Solanaceae > Nicotiana > Nicotiana undulata. Next base: position 71,091 of record ML264257.1, read on the forward strand.
GTAGCTTAGAGCTACTCAACATACTTCGCACCATGTCCATTAAAGTCCGGTCTTCTTTCTGCTACACCATTTTGGTTCGGAGAACTAGGCATAGTATATTGGGGAACAATTCCATTTTCTTGAAGAACCTTAGCAAAGGGACCTTGTGCTTGTCCATCCTAAGTGTATCTACCATAATATTCACCACCTCTATCAGACCTCATAATCTTAATTTGCTTTCCGCATTGTTTCTCTACTTCAACCTTGAAAACTTTAAAGGCTTATAATTCTTCGCTTTTATATATTATGAAGCATATAAAGTTACATGTATCGTGAGTGATCATCTATAAAGGTGATAAAGTATTTTTGACCATATGCGTCTATGTCTGGACAATATATATCAATATGTATGATTTCTAATATGGTTGAACTTCTTGTGGCACCTTTCTTTGACTTGTTGGTCTGCTTGCCTTTAATGCAGTCCACACAAGTATCAAAATCAGTAAAATCTAGAGCACTAAGTACTCCTTCATTCACTAATCTCTTAATTCTATCTATGGAGATGTGTCCTAATCTCCGATGCCATAAAGTAGAGGAATCTTCATTCATAACACATCTTTTAGTACCAACTTGAACATGCATAATATTATAAGTGATATCATTTTGTAAATTAAGAGAGAAAAGACCATCAAATAATGTACCATTACCGACAACTTTAGATTTATAAAGTAGATTGATATAACTTTCTGAAAAGTTGAAGGAATAACCAAAGGGTACAAGTCTTGAAATTGAAATTAAATTCCTAGAACTAGGAACATAAAAGGTGTTTTCTAATTTTAAAATGAAATAACTACTAAGTACTAAAACACATGTCCCAATAGCCTCCATATGCGATTGCATTTTATTTCCAGAATAGATGCTTCGCTCAGCTACCACTAGCTTCCGCATGTTTCTTAATCCCTGCAAGGAATTTATAATATGGATTGTAGAACCAGAATCAATCTGCCATGTGTTATAATTAACATCAACCATATTAGTTTCATAAGTTACAAGAGAGATTGAATTACCTTTCTTCTCAAGCCATTTCTGAAACTTGACGCAATCCTTTTTCACGTGGCCCTTTTTTCTACAGAAGAAACATAATGATTCTTTCTTGATGTTAGTTTCAAGGTGTATCTTTCCTTTTCCCTTCTTCTTGGCTTGATGAGTCCTTTTTCTTGAGTAGCCATGAATGCACTTTCTCCTGTTTCCATCAGCAATCGGCCCTCCTCTTGAACACACATGGTCAGAAGTTCATTAATAGACCATTTATCCTTATGCGTGTTATAAGAGATCTTAAAGGGAGCATATTGTTGTGGAAGGGAGTTCAATATATAGTGCACAAGGAAAGTTTCATATATTTCAACCTCAAGAGTTTTTAATTGTGCCGCTAAGTTTCGCATTTTCATAATATGTTCACACACACTTCTCACACTAGTGAGCCTCATAGATGAGAATTTCATAATTAGGGTGCTGGCAAGTGCCTTATCTGAAGTCTCAAATTGTTCATCAATAGCCTTCAGTAATGCCTTGACATTGGTCTACTGTTCGACATAACCACGAATACCAGCAACAATTTTAGTCTTGATGAACATGGTGCTCAAGCGGTTAGACCGCTCCCATTGTTCATGAAGAGCAATTTCAGCTGGAGTGCTGGTTTCAGTAATATGTGGTTCGTCCTTCCTGATAGCATAATCAATGTCCATGCACCCTAAGTGAAGAAGAATTCTCTCCTTCCAAATCTTATAATTCTCACCATTAAGTTCAGGAATATCACATATATCAGAAAAAGTCGCAGGTTGCATAACTGCAAAAAATATACATACTTAATATATAAATTTTGAGGCAAATAAATATATATCATGATTCACTAATTGAAACCATTTGAAAAAATTGAATCTAGACATAAAAATTGCCTGTAGGCTAAAATTTTAATTCAATTAGATTCATTCCTTATGATAGAATTATCAATTTGTTACTGCAATGATATTCCGTCCATTGATAAAACTATCAAATTCTAATCCATAATCCCTGTAGATAATTATGAAAAAGTATTTAATATTTTATCATAATTAATTACACAAAATATAATAAAAGTTCTTAAGTCATTATATTCTGCATAATTAATCACAAGCTTATTTTCTAAATTTCATTATGTGATCTTTATCCTTATTTTATTTGACTAAAAATGCTGTGGCTAATCTCTAATCAAATTAATTTTAGATCAGTTAGACGTTGATCCTTAATATCCTTACGCGATTCAAACATAATAAATAATTTTACTTAATCAAGGTTGCTATGGCTAACTCTTAATTAAGTAAAATTACGTGGATCACATGATATTAAATCTAAAGTTTATTCAAAATTTATTGCAATATCCATATGCAATAATTAAGTTTCATGTGCTAAAATACTTCCATGTATTTGTATGTAAAAAGCAACAAGAATTATACAACAAACACGTTAAGTATTTTTAAATTAGTTAACTTTTCTAAAACCCCTAAATTTAATATCACAGAGAGTAGTTTTCTAAAACTTCTCGAATTGAACATAAAGTGACGACATCAAATTCTGCAATTGTAGCCACTATTTTTTTTATAAAGAAAATTTTAAAATATTAAATAAAGTGGCCCACATGGACTCATCTCGTTTTCAAGCCTTAGAGAATCATAAAACTATTTCATTCTTATAATAATGCACAGAACGATAATAACAATATCATCTTCTACCTTCTGCCGGGTCGTTTTGATCCGGTTTAACCCGTTTTCAGACAATACTCAGTGTCATGATTCCAAACACTAAAAACGACGTTTCAAATCCCAGAATGCTAGAAAAATATTTTTCATATGTATTCTGTCATTAGTATGCTTCAAAAGTTTAAAAAAAAAACGCAGATCTAAAAACAAGATGCCATTTTGAATTAGTCGCAAATTCTGAAATTAACAAGGCAGAGGCTAATCAACTGCTCTGATGCCAACTGTTAGAGCAGTGCGCAGCGGAAACATAATATTATCAGACATACCTCTAGCTATTGTTGCAGTTTTTCCGACGATGTTTGTTTTTTACTCCGGAGAATCTTCTAAGCACTCAAAAACCTCACTCTTTAGATGTTATGGAGATTAATAGTAGATTTTGTGCTTAGGGACCCAACCAAATTTGTCATATATATATATATATATATATATATATATATATATAT